>JAXGGA010013831.1:0-33960 GCA_038373865.1 Uloborus plumipes
GCATTGAATTGGTCTTTAAACACCATTTCTTTCTATCGTTTCCAATCTTTCAACGTCTTCTAGTTGCTAATCCAACGCAGCAAACGCGGCATCCATCTTGGATTTTAAGTACGCAAAATGGTTTTCCGCCTGAAAGAAGACGGCGTAAATTTTCCGTATGTTTACATTTTAGAGTACGTATTTTGCGTGCGGAACAAAAGGGCAGAGACTAGCGGGTCTCGCTACATACGTTAAAATGACGTCACGGGCTGGTTTTGAATGCGGAGAATTTTTCCGTATTGGGCAGAGACTAGACCCCCATGTAGAGCGTACTTAATTTTAAAAAACCATGAGAAATGCTTTTTTTTTTTTTTTTTGCGTTCAATACTTGTTCGGAACAAATAACAGCAGCTTTCGTTAACGACACAAATGTTTCATCCCCAACAGGTAAACCACAACAAAAAAGTGACATCTTTGAAAAGAGTTTTCCGAAAACGTTTAAAAATTCAAAAACTACACTTTTGCTCTCTAACGAAAAATATCAAGTTATAGAAATACAGGTTTCGCAGTGATATGCTACTCATTCATGACAGTTAAAATACAGGCAGGAGTCAGAATCTCTAATTTTTGAGCAATGACATTTTTGAAAGCAGTGAGTGGACTATGAAATGTTATGAGAAAAAAAAATCTCCGAAGGGATGTTGTAGGAAAAAAAAAAGGTTTTTCTTTAATAATGCTCATGCCTACTATAGGTTGAAAATCAACCATTTTTCGATTAACCGGCCAGGAAAACGGGGTTTCTCTTCACTTACTTTCTTACTTCTCTTTTATTTTCTTGTCTTATTCCCTTGAGAATTATTCACAGAAATGCTTGTATAAAAATAAAGAAAATGTCTCATGTTTCTTTATGGTAACAGTTTGAAAAAAGTGTCAAAAATAATGAAACACTTTTTACACATTAAAAATGAGTGATGCTTTCCTTAAATATTATCTTAATCAGAGAAATATTATTTTATATCCGATATCTTACTATACTTTCAAAAATTTTATGTTAGCTTGTATTCTGCTACTTTCTTATTCATTTCATTTTTGAAGTATTTATTTACACAAATGTATGCTTGAAAAACATTTATTTTTGTAAATAGAGTTCCAGCAACAGAAATGACACAACTTCAGGAAATAATTATTTAGCATTCCAGAAAATCGAGGTTTTCACACATAGCCTTTTAGCCTTTTAGCCTTTTAAACTGATTTATTCTCAAAGAATGCAATTCTTGCAAAATATTGCTGTTTCATTTTTTCATTGGTTTTCGTAGTCTAAATTTATACTGTTTACTTAAAAGTTCGAAAAGTTTTCTTCAAAATTGCGAAATTTTAATGCTAGATTAGAGAAGTAATTATGTAGTTCATATGTAGGGGGGACATCACCAATATTGCCAGCCGTAACGAATTCAAAGGGACTGTCCCGTTTTTTGAAAAACTGTCCAAGTAAAAATCGCAATTTTACTTGATAATATCAAAAATGCTGCATTTTTTTTGCTATTTATTTTTTGTTTAATAAATAGGCTTTACAAATAAGTGGTATTTGTTTTGCTTCTGACTCTTTATTTGGCTGAACTTGCATTGCCCTTAATTTATGGACATGAGTGTATGTATATCCTTATGAAATAAATGTAAGTGTTCAGCAACTATTAGTCACTAGATTTTTGCCTTTTCAAATGTGCTTTGCCTTTGCTTTTAAACTAAAAGATGTAAGTAAATGTGATTCCATTTACCAAAACAATACGCATTAAAATGTATGAAGACCCACAATTTTTACACTGAACGACACATATAAATTGCAATGAGCTTTATGGAAAAACCAAAAAACACAACAGAACTTTGAAAAAATCATTACAGCAGTAAAATCAAGAAGCAGATATGATTTTAAAAACGGCGAATAGTAGAATAATTCTTGTGTTATAATATTCAATAAACTGTGTTTTTTTCTAAAGATACTGAATATTGAATTTTGATTTGTTTTAGGTTTACTTCTCATAGTTCTAAGGTTTAATTCCATGTCTGCTCAAATGTAATCAACATTTTTGTTGGCGATTTCTTAAAATTATTTTTCATGTATTCAAATTTCCCGACTGTTACGTCTGTCATTTTGAAAAAGTACATAATAAACATTAGTCATCACTGGAAACGACTATTATATTTTCCACGCCAGGACAGGCCAGTCATTTGGGGGACCAGGAAGGAGGGGTCGAATAACTCCCTTGGTTTTGAAAATTAATGTACTTCCATACAAGTGAACGAGGTTTTTCAATTGTCCCCCCCCCTAGAATCCTGTCCTGTTTTCACAGTTCTTAAATCTGGCAACCCTGGCCACCGCTCCCCAGATTTTGGGCAAGAAGCAACGTTAAACTCAAATGTTTGAATTGTGTCACTTCTGTAGCCGGTTTGCGATACTTCAGCAAATTAGCATTTCATTGGCTTCATTTTTTTATTGAAATTAAAACCCCTCAGTTCTTAGAGGGTTATTATCATGTAATTTCCTATTTATTTATTTATTTATTTATTTTCTTTGTTAAAAAGCACTGGAATTCCGTTGAAATAACCTATGCAAGTTTGTAGGATAAAACATGATGCGTTGTCAGAAACGCGGATAAAAGTAAATGTAATTCAGTACAACAGGATTTGATGATGCAATAAATAAATTATTTTGAGAACACTTAAAAATTGCACATCACTTAGTGGCATTTCTACGGTGGGGGGGGGGGGACTACGAATTACATCCCTGTGTGACAATCTTGCTAGCTATGCCCCTGCGTTTCCTTACCACACTGTGTCAAAGTGAAACTCGATATGTGTGAATCTTAATCTTACTTTTGCTCTCATGTGTAAATACTTGCTTTAACTTGCTTTTGCACCAGTACACAGCGTAATTATGAATAATTTGACTTTAGAAAGAACAACTGTCATCCAGCTTGTATTTTTCTGGGTTTTAACATGTTTTTCCTTTATTCCATTCTGTTTTCGGACGCAAATTCTGCCAATTGTTTCAAATTCACAGCTTTATGTAAAACACTGTTTACAGTTTTATTACCAGGCAATTATGGTGTGAAAATTAAGCTCATACATATAAAAGGAGAAAAACCACACACACTTTATTTTACAATATTTAGTTACGACGGCGGAACAAATATTATAAATTAAAATTTATTGAATGCTTAAGACAAAACTTAAACAATTGATTTATGTTAATTTACTCTAAGCAAAGCAAACAACTGACTCAAATTTTGTGTCTCTCATCTCCAACTTATAACACAATGCACGTTTTTCTGAACTACAACTGAAAAAGATGCAAGCGTTGTTTAATATCTACAAATATTTGTTCATTTTTTCGAGAAGTAATGTAAAAAGTATTTTTAAGATAAAGTAATATCGAGAAAACTAATTGAATTCATGTCATTAAATTCAACATTGATGTTTTAACGAATCTCTTGAGGGCAGGCAGTTAATAGGAAATCTCTCTCTTTCTCGTCATAGATAATAAGATATTCTACTAATATATTAGTTCTTTTTTCTGCTCTTCTAAAACTTACTAAAGAAAAAAAATATGATTACTTCGCAAATATATGCAATTACGTTTCAACGCCGAAAGTCTCTCATTATTTTTATAGTTAATAAGATTATGTTGTTCCACGTAAGCAGTGTGTTTTAATTTTGTCATTAATTATGAAACTGCATTTTCTTTTCCTACAGCTAGTGCATTTGATGTCTTTTTTTCACCTGCGATGCATTATTTTAAACACATTTGCTATTTTTTCCTTTCAGAGGAATAAAAGTTTTATGAATCATGCTTTTTTAATTATTTTTATGACACTCTGTCTAAAATAGTTTCTCTTTTATAGTTTTATGCATTATTCTTAATTCAAATGTATAACTATCGTTTCGTTTAGGAGTATTACGTTAGATACCTTTTACACAGTAAACCGACGAACCTTTAGAATTGATAATAAACAAATTTAATGTTTTATGCAGTTTCTGTATATGCAGTTTAATAACGCTCTTTCTTAAACCTGCCATAAATGAACGCTACTATATGCTTATTTTCAAAAGAATAAAAAGTCCACGAATTATTTTTATTTAACTACTTTATGACAGTTTATACCTTCGCTTTTACAGTGTTGCACATAACTCCCGTTTTGGATGAAAATTAGGATTACATTAGAAGTACGTATTTAGATAGTTACTTTTCAAAAAATTACTGTTTAAGTTGTACAATGGTCAAAGAAAATTAAGCTATAACATTCAGTATTCACACACATTTTAGAAATTACTATTTTGCTTAAGATCAGCAATGCTATGCAGAGATCTTACCTAATTTTGAGATAAATCTGATAAGTGTATTCAGGAGAAAAATCTGATTCGAATCGTCAAAATTACATTTTTCTTCCATTATGCTGCTTTTTTACTTAGGTTTTTTTTTTAAATTCTGCATATTTACGAGTAACTGCGATAATATTGACAAGTCATTTAAGCTTCACAAAAATAATAATATATGCATTTTTTGTAACGAGAAGATACAAAAAACATGTATCATGTTTTTTGTTCCCCTTATGCCAAGGGGTTTGTTGACCTTTGACATAACAAACTATTCCACATAATTTGAAGCATTCATTATAAAATAAACCTTTAATAAATTAGTGGTTAGTAAGCATAATGTTTGAACAAAAGCACCATATCTATTTCTATGCATTTTTAGGTGAATATTAAGCAATTTTTTTCACTATTTCTTTCAAGTGGACAGTCCGCTTTTGCATAATGGTGTAGGTTGAGTATCCATTGCTTGGTTCGTGTAGATAATTGACCAATTTCCTTTGAGAAATACATCAAGAATAGAATCTTTTAAGAGCTTTTGCAATACCCACGGTTGCTTGTGCACTTTTTTTTCTTTTTTTGAACAAATTATTGACATCGACGCGGCAATGTTTCGCATTAAAACCAATATCACCAGTTCCAAACAACATCATCAAGCAAATCAAATGGTATTCCCAATTCCAACTTTTAGAACGAAACCTGAAACATCATCTTCAACTAAAATATAACTCTTAAAAAGATATCAAAATGCAAGACTAGTTTATTACAAAATACGGTGAGCAAAAACTTCAGCAACCCATTTACTTTACAATAATTGCTATTTCTCGTCAAAACACGTTTAGCAATTAAAATGTATATGTTTATTACACACACACACACACACACACACACACACACACACACACACACACACACAAATCTAAATATTAATCTGATTTCGGAGTAAACTCAGAAAAGAACGAGAGCTAAAAATTTTATTTTGTGTTTGATAAATGGTTGTACTTGAATTTTTCTGAGTCATAAATTTTGAACTTGAGCAATGCATCATGTAGAACTCATTAAGTGAGGGAGAAAATAATGACCCCGCTGATATTTTCAATAAGATAGATGTTTTTAACGGCATTCACAATGAAATAATACTTTTGGGAATTCTTAAGTACCACAATGTGAGTGAGTTTTGGTTTTTTTAGTTGGCCTTTTACATTTTTTTAAGCATCTTAAATTTTAGTATCAGTAGTATCTTAAATTTTTAGTATCTTAAATTTTAGTAAAATTCCTGTATTAATGCTGTACTTAAAAGCTGTTGCATTTTGGTAGAAAAATGTAAAAGATGTTGACTGCGTTCTGAAACACTTATATAAACCAAAAAAAAAAAATAGTAAGCACATAGATTTATGTATAAAACCAAATAAAAAAGCCCGAAACATCCAGGATCCAGCACATAACATCTAGATGCCAACTCCTGGTATTAATTTTAAATTAACATTCTTAATTTATTTTTCTGCATGATCGGTCATCAGCTAATCAGAAACGCATGTAGTTTTGCTTCAAAAAAATTAAAAACTCTGATAGTTATCGTTCTATCGTACTAATTGCCTGATTATTATTATTTTTTTTAGTTTCCGGGCCAATTGAGCTATTAAAATAAAATGGCGACTACATCGGACAACCATAGTGAGCATTGTTGTTAGCGGCAAACAAACAAACAAAAAAAACAAAAAAAAAAAAAAAACTAAAAACTGTGCACAGAAATTTCAGTTAGACGTACCAGGAAGATATTTCATTGGTAGATGGTTGGACAAAAATTATTTTTTTTAATTATCATTAACTTTCAATTTCGGTTTACCACAATACGCACTGCTCTTTCGCTTGCGCAGTAGTTATATTATTTTACTTTATCGGCAGGCTGTCAAACATTTCAACTTTCTATATTTAGCTAACTTCCAAAACCTTATTTTGCTCATTCTTTTGCAGGAAAAAGAGCATTTTATTTTACTAGCTAGTGTTTTTTTTTATTAATTTTTAAAACAGTAACAATCTAATGCAGACACGTTATACTTCAACGGACGCTACAGTGCGTGTAAGACAGTCATTAAAAACATCCAAACAAATCATTAGTCCTTAAATAACGTAAATTACGTTTTAGAAAACTAATCGTGATTATATTTAACATTTAACATCATCCGAAATCCTAAGCTTAGGCTTTGCGTCAAATGTCAAGTACTCGTACAGCTAAAGAAGATCAAATGTCGGATAAACAAAAACTTTGTCCAATAATCGTTTGATGCTTAAGACTTTTTGCTAAAAGTCATTCTACCTAAGAATTCCTAGAAAATATTTCCGCCTAGACTTATTTTCTTTCATTACATTGTCCGTATCCAGACTTTCACATCTTCTAAAAGCTAGAAGAAACGGATTATAGAAATAACGCCCATGAGGGACAAACAATTTTAATTATATCTTCATCAAAACATGAAGACATGTCTCTAGACAAATATCAAGGCAATCTTTTATTTTAATAATTTTAAATTTAGCATTGTCTACTGCTCGTAGCTGCCTGCAGGACTGTACCCAGATATTTTATTACAATAAAAATATTTTATTTAAAAAAAATCAAAATAATAATTTATATGATTCATGAACATTGTTGTAAAGTCGCGTCATGCAAAGCGTATTCTACTTTCATGTAATCTTGAAAAGTATTAACCCATTAATGCCTGACATTATTTTTTCCAAAGATACTTTGTATACTGGTTACAAACAGTGTTTAAGAGCAAGAATCTGAGAAACTGTCACGCCTAGCATTATGAGGTGATTCATGACCTTTCCGATTTTCTCCCAAAAATTACCAAATGTTTATTATCTTATTGAAAGACCAAATCTAGAATGTTTTGCTCTAAAGTTGAGTTGTTTAATTTTTATGGATCCCTAAATTTGAAGGTGCGGCGTCAAAAATTAAGCGGATTTTCAAGACATGGAAGTTGCTGTGAGCCAAAACTCTTACTAGGAACTGTTTAACTCCAATTTTCTTTTTGTATATGGGATATAGAAGGTTGAAACTTTACAAAATGAGTGTTAAATTTGTGATAATTTGTTGCCGTAAGGTCAGTGAAGGCCCTCAAAACAAGGCATTTTTGACGTTTTTTAGCGTTTTTGAGGTCGAAAAACAGCTTGTACATTTCAGTTGGCACGGCAAAAGTGGTATCGTTTGAAAGACCAGTGTAAGCACTTTAAAATAATGTTTAAATAACCGAGGAAAGTTTAACGTACTTTTAGTTTCGTAAGGCCGAAATATGAAAAATGTCATATTTTAGCGATATTCAAACGGTCATAACTTTCTCTGCCAACAACATATTGAAAAAATTTCTTTGCCAATGTCATACTCTATTCTTTGTCTGAACAGAACAGTTGAGTTCTTTGAGGCGAAATGTGAATTTTTTTTTTTTACAAAAAATACACAGGAAAAAATACTTTTTTTGTAAAAAAAATTTTCACATTTCGCCTCAAAGGACTCAATTGTTCTGTTAAGACAAAGAATAGAGTATGACATTGGCAAAGAAATTTTTTCAATATGTTGTTGGCAGAGGAAGTTATGACCGTTTGAATATCGCTAAAATATGATATTTTTCATATTTCGGCCTTACGCAACTAAAAGCACGTTGAACTTTCCTCGGTTATTTATACATTATTTTAAAGTGCTTACACTGGTCTTTCAAACGAAACTACTTTTGCCGTGCCAACTGAAATGTACAAGCTGTTTTTGGACCTCAGAAACGCTAAAAAACGTCAAAAATGCCTTGTTTTGAAGGCCTTCACTTACCTTACGGCAACAACTTACCTCAAACTTTACACTCATTTTGCAAAGTTTCAACCTTCTATATTCCATATACAAAAAGAAAATTGGAGTTAAACAGTTCCTGGTAAGAGTTTTGGCTCACGGCAACTTCCATGTCTTGAAAATCTGCTTCATTTTTGATGCCGCACCTTCAACTTTAGGATCCATAAAAACTAAACAACTCAACTTTAGAGCAAAACATTCTGGATTTGGTCTTTCAATAAGATAATAAACATTTGGTAATTTTTTGGAAAAAATCTGACAGGTCATGAATCACAGGCATGACACTCTCTCAGATTCTTGCTCTTAATGGACGGGAAAAATAATAAAAAAATATTTTGTAAAAAATAACTTTTTTATTAAGTAAAGAAAATTCGTCCCTTAAAAGTAACGATAGACCCCAGAGGGTACATACTTTTTTCACGAATTTTTTTTTCTGCCTACGATATAATATTTAAAAAGACATTTTATAAGAAGAAATAAAATCAGCAATTAACATAAACTGGGAAGCAGGGAATACTTTTGAAAACTTAGCTTTTTCTCTTGAGATTGTGAACGATGTATTTTTTGATAAAGATCATATTAAAACTGCTACAGAACACACTTTACAATGGTTATGTGCTGCAATCTGTGAATAACGAATTGAAGTAATACCAAGGTAGAAATTGAGCACTATTATTTGGCTGAAATGTTCATTTTGGGGAAATTCAGACCCTTTTTTGGACCGTCCCTAAAAAAGGACGCTAGGCATTAATGGGTTAAATTTAGTTACAAGTAAAAAATATGTTTTCGTTTTCTAATGTATAGTTTCAAACAAGTACAACATATTTGACTATTGTTTCATGTAAAATATTTTGTACAAAAGCTGTAGGATCAGCGAGGGTAAAAAAAAAAAGCATGTGGGGTAAACAGAAAACAAGTTTTATTACCAAACTCGCGATAAATTCTGTGACTACACTGTCAGTGCATACAGAAAAGATCAGATATAGAAGAGGTTCTGAGAGTTCCACGCGTTTCCAAACACTTTAATTGTCTGGAGATGACTAAAAAAAAGTTATAACTTTTTTTTTCAGCAAATGCAAAATTACTTAAGTTAACTGGTTCACTTGTTACTTGTCATATGGATGGTTACCAACATGATTCATATATGAATTTCATCTATTCAGCTATTTTTTAGTTCTGGCTACATATTTTTGCTTTTTACAGCACTTATACTTTATTAAATTTTGTTACGTGCCTTTTTATTTCATTTATATTACTTTCAATAGCATATCAGTACTTCTAGATTATTTCATAATGCCCTTCAATCAAATTGTTGAAGTTTTAACTGGTTTTGAGATAATTACATTTTAACATCAATCAATACTCAAAAAGGATTTCATAATACACAAGATTACTTTGTACTATTTATTTCAATCACATTTAATTATCCAACTGTATTTCAGTGTGTTAACATTATTATTATTATTATTTTTTTTTTTGCTTTTTTCAGAGAAGGCTGCTAATTTAGATGAAGAAAGATGTTTATCTCGATGGTATTAAGTATTGGTTAAACATGGCACTAAAATATTGTAACCCAGTAGAACTGCAAGCACGGTCTTTTAAAATATATTTTGCTACTTTGTTTGAAATTTAGATTTGTGGCTCTAAGTTCAAAAGTAAAGTTGTTGTATAAATCAAGCTGCTTTTTTAGCTAAAGAAGGAAAATGCGTCAACAGTTTTGTTGAAATTTAAGGAAAACAATCTTTACACAAAAATGTATGCATTAAATATCATGCAAACTAAGCAATTCGTACGAGCTTGTAGTATTTTTTTTTAAATTATACAATACTCTGTGACGGAAACATAACTATTTTTGCTAAACCAAATGATGTTTGTCTTTGTAGCAAACTTAAATTTATTAAAATTATTTGTGACTACAAATATGTTTATGATTAGTATCTTCACATTTTAAAAACAACTTACCATTTACAAAAGCTTCAATGAGATAAACTAAGTGCGACAGTAGTGGCTCTCTGATTTTGTGCTTGGTCACATAATGATTTCGAACCATCTAGTCTGAAAATTTTCGTAGTTTGAGATAAAAATCCACTAAAAAGCTCTAATGTTTCTTTAAAATCCACTTTTAAGCTTTCAACTCTAAAGGAAAAAAAGAGCAAAACAGAGCAAAATGATACATAAGGAAAAAAAAAAAAAGACTTACTTCTGAAACTTCTCCATACGCATTCTCAAGAAGATAAAATTTATGCCAAAAGGGACTACACAAATTGTAAAATTTAATCGACATTAATTTTCCTCCCATTCTTAGACCGTACAGGGAGCTTAGCCATCCGTCTAAGTGACAGCATAATATCCTACACCATTATACTAATTGAATTCCTCCACTGAATAATGTGGCTCAAACCAGAATTCTCCGTAGAACTTGTGCCCACCACTTTCTTATGTCTCTGGTATTACCTATATTTTAGTCGTTTCGAACCACTGGGCTGTTGGCTAGAACATGTTTTGGTAGAAAATAAACGCGGCATTGTTTTCTTTTCGTACGTTTAAATTATGTTTTAGTATATACAGGGATGCACAAAATTATAGACTTTTTTTTTTCTTAACCATAAATATGCTTTGTTTAACTTTTTTTTTTGGGGAAATAAGGATGCGTAATTTAAAAAATAGTTTTAAACTCAGTATAACTCATCCATTAAAGTTTAAAATTAGCGTTTTTAAAAATGAAAAAAAATTATATTCTATCATTACGAGTGCCTAAAACCTGAACAAAAAGATAAACTTAATGCTACAAAGTCCTTGGCTTCGGATTAAAAAAAGCGAATTAGTTTGTTGAGCTCTTAACAGGAACTGCTTTTTCTATTAACTATCTATCGTTGCTTTATTTTGCGAATTTAAAATGGCTAACACTATAAACATTTAATGATATTTAAATAATGGTTCATTTGGGATTTGTATGCAAACCTGCTTGGTACTTGAAGGATTCATTAAGAGTTATCGTTTGATGTTGTTTTTTTTATTTTAGTTTTTTTAGTAAAAATCTGAATAAAAACAGTTGAAAAACACGATGCCTCTTTGAAGTTTGTATGCGAGGCAGTCAATTAAGTCAAACCACAAGGCAAGAAATAATTTGACATATTTTCGTTTTTTTTCATGTAATAAACTTTAAGCTATACATTTTGCCAAATATCCCCGCTCTTCTTTTCCGCCGTCTATTCTCTCCCTATCGTTAAACTTCATTTTTTTGCTATTTGCGGTTAATACTTTTGCTGATGATGCTCTCTGATTAGTCCCGATTGGCTGTTACTAACCCTTAACCAAATACGGTGCTAATATTGACTTGAGATTAAGATTACCTAATTTGCACTCATCTCATTTGAAGTGTTGCTTCCAAATTAAATAAATGATGATGCGTTGGATAGTAAATAAAATAAATCCTATTTATCGTTAAAAACTCCCAAACTGTGTCCGAGAATTTTTTCGTATTTAATGATTATAAGATATATTTTATTAGAAGAGTTATTTCAAGAAAAAACTATAGCAGAAATAAATTTTGGTATTTTCGAGAATGCATAAAGGTATTTTCTTAAATTAACAATATAGCGAGTTTGTAAGACAGTAGTTGATAGAAAAAATTGATGAACACAAATCTTTCATTTTCATTTTCCTCCAAAACGTGTTTAAATTTCATTTGTTGATTCTAAAAATAAGTTGGTTCATAGTGCTTCAGAAAAAAAAAACAGAAATGTTGAAGAACTACATTTTACGTGACAGGTTAAGTGAATCTAAGGTCCCACCATTATATATGTTCTGACATTTTCACGTATAATTGTAATTACAAAAACTTCTGCAATTCAAATTAGCAGATTTCATTTTTAAAGAAAATCAATATTTCCATTATTAAGTTAAAAAATCATTTCATCTGTTTTCCCGCTCATCCAAAGGGGCTTTTTTATCATCAATGATCCCAATTTACGGTCATACTTTCTCCCATTATCGGTAGTTTTCTCGTAAAAGTAATCTCCCTGTTTGATTTATATGTATGACGTATCTCATAAAAGCAAATTATTTCCAATGAAACAATCCACTCCATTGCGAAATGATCAATAAACATTACCTTCATTCCGTTCATTCAGATTGAAGAATAGCTTTATGGATTAAATAAATGCTGCTATACACCAAAGAACATAAATGAGGTACATTCATTAATTATTTTCCGTAAATTCAGTGATGTGTAATTTCAAAAACTGCAATATTTCTTTCAAAACTGGCACTCTTGCAGCGGTGCTTTGTTGAAGTTTCTTCGATTTCAATGCAGCCGTTTGTGAGCACAAAATTGCAAATTTTCTGGAAAAAAAGGGATAAGACACAATACATTAGTAAAATGGTTTTGAAAATTTAGCTTAGATTTCATTCGAGCAATTGATTACAGTTTTGACGTACTTCGGAAGCGATTCAAATTTATTGTTATTATTATTATTATTAATTAAATAATTTATTTATTTATCTATAAATAAATGTTTCACTCATACATTTTTCTCTAATTTAGTGGTTAAATCATTTCTAACTCACTAAAGAAACACGAAAAAAAGTCTTAGTTTGATCGGTTCAGGAACGGCAATAATACACATTATGTAGCTCATTTCTTGTAATAATCAGTTTTCAAGGAAATTACTACACTACTTAGATTACTTGATTACTTGACTTTACTAAACTGAATTCTCGATTGAGAGGTGAGTTAATTAAATGGTTTTTACTATTATTTTTATGCCGTATGAAAACTTATTGAGGCATTAACTCAATTCATAATTGGTAACAACCGGTAGTTGCAAAATCTTAAACCGGGTTGACACCGTTAGTCCGAAGAAAACGGGATGTCCAGTTTTTTAGACCATCTATGGTAGCTCGATTTTAGGCCACCCAGTACTTCACTCAATTTTTAGAGGAAAAATATGAACCAACTCATACAGCACATTCCGCGAGGTTGACTTTGGATGTACACCACGTGATGCATACATATAAATGAATTCTGAACAAGCAAAATGTTCATAAAAATGTGACTGTGACAGGAGTATCTTTGCGTCAAATGTAAAGTTAAAAAAATGTGTTTGCTCATGTTTAGTTAAATATGAAAATAGATAACATAATGCTTGTAAAATTATTGAGTCAAATTGTTGATATTGGAATATTATTGCATTGTTTTTGTCTTTGAATATCTTTGCTGAATTTATCTTTGAACATACAGCAGAAAAGTAAAGAAATCAAACACATTTGATTTCTTAGGTTAAACATTTTTCTAATTATATCTTTTAAAATTAAACATAGATCTGTCACGTGCAGACACAATTTCTTATTTTCGTTAAATGGATTACTTACATTTTTTCTGAGTACGTGGGGGAGAAAGTGGTGGCAACTTCTGCATAAAAAAATCCTCACATTTGTTAAAATAAACAATTTTTCACTAATAAATGAATAGCCGTGAACCATTAATTCAATATGCATTTTTATCCCTGTTACAACAATACATTCCTTTACTTCCTATAGAACAATAGGTTTTTGAAATCCAGTCACCAAAACATTTTAAATAATGTTGCAATATGTATGAAAAAACTATACAAGTATATTTTCTCTTTTTAACTGGTTAGTATAGTTATATGTGTGCCTCGCGGAACAGAAGATGTAATAGTTTCTATTTTGTATTGAAACTGTGGAAATAGGGAATGTAACCATCTTGCGAAAGACATTTTGGAATAAGAAACTTGTGTGACGGAGCATTTGTCTACCTGTCTAGAACACATTGAAACATAAATCTATCCGACCCATGTTTGAGGTAAGTATCAAATCGAACATCTGTAGCATTTACACTGCAAAAAATGAATTGTTGTTTTTACAGTATAATTCTGGCGGCAGAGTTTCCAGTTTAAAAATGTAATATGCGTAGTAATAAACTGTAAAACTAGCAATTTTACAGCTCATTACAAAATTTTTACAGTTTATGAACACAAAATTAGCTGTAGTATACTGTAAAAATAACAGTATAATACTGGCAGTAAAGGATCCAGTTTAAAAATGTAAAATGCACAGTAATAGACTGTAGAATTAGAAATTTTGCTGTTTATTACTAAAAAGCAGCAATTTTACAGTTTATTACTGTATGATTAGCAATTATACAGATCATTACTGTAAAATTTTCAATTTTACAGTTTATTACTATAAAATTAGCTTTATTTTACTGTAAAAACAACGGTATAATACTGGCAGTAGATGATCCAGTTAAAAAATGTAAAATGCACAGTA
Source organism: Uloborus plumipes (assembly GCA_038373865.1). Classification (NCBI taxonomy): domain Eukaryota; kingdom Metazoa; phylum Arthropoda; class Arachnida; order Araneae; family Uloboridae; genus Uloborus; species Uloborus plumipes. Next base: position 14,480 of record JAXGGA010013831.1, read on the forward strand.
ATAAACTGTAAAGTTAAAAGTTTTACAGTTTATTACTGTAAAGCAGCAATTTTATAGTTAATTACTGTAAAATTTGCAATTTTTACAGTTTATTACTATAAAATTAGCTTGATTTTACTGTAAAAAACCACATCCATTTTTCACAGTGTAGAAGCACATATAAACTTTTAAGTCTTTCTTAAGAAAAAAAAAATCATAACCAGTTACTAACAGAGGGATGCAATGAACAAAATTTTATATCTCAATTCATATCGGCGGAAATAAAATACATCTAAAATTAAAGCATTAAAATTTTGTTTCAATTTATCTAACTAAACTAACTTCCAGGCTTAGAATTTTCCCTTATCTTCAATATTTTATCGCAAACACTGATTCAAATAATCATAAATTAAAACATTGAACTGTTTTTAAAGAAGTGCTTCAAACATTTGCTTTCTCAAAAACCATATACTATATTTATTGAAACCTCGGGCATTATCTTTAACACGTCTTATTTAATAAGTAAAAAAAGAAACATGATTAAACACGAATTTGATTGAATACATATCAATACGTGAGTCTGAAGGCCAAAGATAATCTGCAGAATTAGTCAACTTTTAGTCACTTTATATGTAGATGTTTCATTTCAGAGTTAAATCTAATTAAAATAATTGTAAGCGATAAGTGATGACTATAAAAATATATTAGTGACTGATGTGCCGCTTCGATAACGAGAAATTTCTTATTCATGTAACTATGACATTGACAGCATGTGCAACGCTGCAAAAGCTCTCAGATAATTGCAGTAGTAACGCTAATTTACAGGTAGAGAACTGGTAGTGATTAGTAGACAAGACGCATTGATTAGGAAAATCTCTATCAAGCTCAAAGAGGCTATTACTGTTCGAGATTTGTCTTACTAACGATTGTTACATCATTGAATACGTGACAATATCTGCATATACATATATCTTACATTAGAGTTTGGTTGGAATGATAAGAGTGCATGTCTAGTATCAAAATTGTTTGTTTATGTATTAGAATTGTTACATAATATTATTTAGAAAAGTGTATTGATTTCTTAATTTATTTTGTTGGTTGCAGGTACTGTTTTGGATTTCTATTCGATTCAAAACAGTCAATTTATATTTCTCTATCACTTGAGTGATGTATATTAGGGGAGGACGCCGTAGTTTTTAACTTAAGCAAGTTCAGATACAAAACACTCCCGATTATCCGTGGAATTGGGTGGCACAGGTATCGCGGATAATCCGAAAAAAGCATAAAATAAGGGTAAAGAAGATAAAAAATGCCTTTTGCTTCAAAATAATTGCATTACACTTAAACGTGATATGTACATACAATGACGATAACTACAGCATAAAAAATATTTGTATTTGATGTTCTCAAGCATATAAAATCTCTAAAGTTAACTAAGTTAACCCAAGAATAAAGTAAAAAACTAAGATTTTTTTTCGCGAGACTCTCGCGGATAATCGAAAGTTGCAAAACTCAGTATTGTATTTGATGTCTCTATAAATAATACATGCATTCAGTAAATTGTTTCATGCCGCTGCTAAAATGCACTGTTAATATTTAAAGAAGTAAAAAGTAAGTGCTCTAACGAAGGCTATAAAATGTATGGCGAATCTTTCTCAAAAATAAAAAAAAAAAAAAAAAAAAAGACAAGAAAAAAAACTCAAACACGTGACTCTAAACGACTGTGATCCCATTTTATGATTTTTAAGGAATAAAATTCTCAGATTTTTAAACTGAAAGCAAGTTCAGTCTTGCTTCCGTTTTATCGCCGGATTTCTAAACTCATTACTATTCAACAGAGTTTTATATCTAGTTTTTCTATGTGTCCTTTTTTGATGCCATGATCAATACGCTTTACGCGTTCAGTAACGTCAAGCTATAATTCTCCTCTAAGCTTGAATGATTTGGAAAACAAGTCAACGCGAACTTTGTATCGTTATTGATTACGTCTAAGAAAGGAAGCGTTGTTGTTGTCCGAACTAGCAAATCCCAAGATTAGCGGGAGGCCTCGAAGATCAAAAGAAGATTTGTCACTAAAGCAAGTCCTTAAATTCTTTGCTCCCGTTATCCTAGCAATTATCATCTAGGGACGAATCATTTACCGGAAACTAATTATTATTAAAAATGTTATAGGTATTAACCATAAAGGAAGTCTGGACTTATAAAGCACTCACTTGAAAGCACAAATGGTACAGACATATTAGGATTAAAAACAGAATTACCTTTTACTTTTTTGGAACAAAATGATGCAGTTCAAAAATTGATTTAAATTTTGTTTCACTGAAATTATAATATTCATGATACATAAAAGTATTTTTTGAATATTTAAAAAATTACTATTTTATGGTAATCCTCTAGAACTTGTGTCTAGTTTTGAAAGCTGCATTCATTTTTTAAAAATAATGATAGAAATTAAATTCTAACGTTATACATGTGCCATCGAACCAAAGTTCCATTACAGTATGATAAACACAAGCTGCGAAATTTATTTGCATTACTCTATTAAAAAAAACCCCTTTTTATCGGCATTTTGTTCACACTAGCTGGGTGGATTTTCTTAGCACCGTTGACCACAGTAAATCAAACGACGTCAAGATGTTTTTTGCAATGGTATGCCCCCCCCCCTCTCGCAATGCCATTAGTTGTTTCTTACTACAGGGCTACTTTTAGACCATGGATCATTCCACGGAAAGCAGGCTAAATGCCCTACTCGTGTGGTAGCTCTGAATTTCATTCACAGCAAAACAAGTAAGAAATAAAAAACTAGATCGCAAAGAAATCACTCAACTATGAGGGATTTTTTGGCAAAAATGTCATTGCACAACAGAATGTCTGCTTTTTTGTATCTTCTACTTTTTCTATATTTTTTAATTTTATCTTAAAATAATAAGCAGGAAATTTAAATTATTTGGCAATAGCATCAGAGGATATTCTCCAGGAATTTGCGAAGTCCAACAGTTTGTTCTGCATGTGATTGGTACACTTTACTTAAAATAAAATAATATTGTTTTCTTAATTAATCATAAATCATTAAGACATATTAATACTGATGAATCAGAGTGAAAACTGATAGTTAAAAATTTTAGTTAATTAATACTGATGTAAATAGTTTTTTATAAAATTAATTGTACCCTGCAACTAAAAGAATTTACAGCCATGAGTATGGTGCTATGATTGTTACTAGATGAAGAGTTAGACATCGGAAACAATTTTTATTTTGAGCATAATTCTAATATCCCTTCCTACGTTTCCCTATCAAAAAACTACATTGAAATTAAGTCTTTAACTTTATTTCGTTCAATAGGCGTAAGTGAAATTCTGAAATTCATTTAAATGGACCATATTTATACCTTTTAACATTGTTCAAGAACATAAATAGGTCGGTTTAAGCTCCGTATTTAGTAAGTGGAGTAAAATATTTAGATTTAATAGTATGACATAATTAAATCTTAAGTTGACCACTGTATTTAAAATAATGTTTTACTGTACATTTCACAGAAGAAAGAAAAGTTCTTTTGTGGAGATAAAACTGCTGATTACTAACAATAAAATAAACATTTTTTACCAGAATACTAGATTTAAGATAGATTGTCTACATCTGAAAAGTTTGTGGGGATGTTAATCATATGGTAGACAAATTTATTTAACTTGTAAGTTTTATACCTAAAGGGCTTAAAAAGCTTAAACAAAACAAAAATACATACTGTGGGAAACTCATTTGTTTTAAAACGTTGCAACATAATCTAAAGTATTAGTCATTTGACTAGTATGTTTTTCATTATCAAATACATGTTAAACAGAAGCAAAAGCAAAAGTTATATAATATTTTCCCAAACAAATACGCGCATTAGATAAAGATGCGCGCACTATGTTTAAAATAGTAACTACATTTAAACTAGTTCACGACAGATTTACTCAAAAAAGGAGAGAAAAAATCCCATGAAAAGCTCGATTTTAGACTCCTTATCAAAAGAATTTAAGTGATATATTTAAAAGTCAAATGCTATAACATCAGAAAGTCATCTGCATATATTTAGACTTCGGCATTGAATTTCAAATAAAGTAATACATGTTATATTTTATTCGCAACAGCTTGAGTGCCAACGATGTTGTCTTTGGAGGTCTTGACAATAGGATTTGTATTTTGCTGAGTAGAAATATTTTTGATAGCTTTAAGTTTTTCGAGGAATGATTACTACGAGTATGTATATTTTGTGCACTAATATAATGGGAGACTATGAACAGGATCTTAATGCACGACTATATCAATTGCTTTTTCTTGCTTTTGATAAATATTGCTTTGCACTGTAGATTTTATTGAAACTGTGCAGAACATAGTAAATAACTCACAGCGATGCAACTGTGATGTTTTGAGTCTATATCCCTAAATGTAAATTTCAACGAGTGTGAATTTTTAAACTACTAATTTTATTTTCCGGTTGTTAGTTCATAACACGCAGAGCTTTACGTCAAACTTTACCAAACATTTAGAAAAAATGACAGCATGCAAGAGAAATATCATACTGAAATTCCAAACGATAATGTTGTTAATTCATTCAAATATAAACGTTTAAAGCAACTAATTTTTCTCAGTGCATGAGCAATATTAATAACCACAATAATAATATTTTTAAAACTCATTTACAAATTTCAATTAAATATCTTAAATATTTAGAAATATATCAGAGAAATATTGAGTTTTTTTTTCAATTATTAAGGGATAGGCGACGAATCGGTAGGGGTCGTTCGCAAATCGGCATTTTAATCTTCCAGCGTTTCTAAAGTGCCCTTTTTGATAAAAATTTGTTAATTATAAACAATCCCTTATGATTCATCGCGCGTCAAAGAGACATCAAAATACAAATCTTAGATCGCAGATGTCTTTCTAATTTTTGAGGATATTCAATTGGATTTGTTTATGAATTGATGCATTTATACGATTAAAAAATCTAATTATAAATTGATATCGTTCACGTATATGTAATAAAAAATTGTTTTAAAAGTTCATAATTCAATTAATTTTCAATAATTTTGTTTGAAATTTCACTTGAATGCTGTCACTTGTTCGGAAGGCTTGATAAGATTTGACAGAAAACTCTGTATGGTATGAGCAAACAACCGGTGAAAAACAAATGGCCGTTTTAAAAGTGATGTGTATATCTTTGGGAATATAAGTGCTACTTTCGCAATATTACGTAAAAAAACCATACATAGTACGTAAATTAATTTCTGACATTTGCAGCTCATTACCAGGTATTTCTGATGGATTATGGTCGAAAAAGCCCTTCCTTAGTTTCCCCTGAATGCATGAGTAATTTAGTTTTTATTGTGAAAAGTCAACAGAAGTCTGCATTTAATATGGACACCGAGAGGGCTTACATTTTATAGGTACTTAGGTACTATAGAGACAATTGGTCTCTTCTTTCTCGAAATCAATAAAAATGCAAATTCATCAATCAAAATGTATCAGTCTAAAAGTACTTTAGTTTATGTAGTGTATAAATTAGCATGATTCAATGTGATTCATTATTCCGTTTCATCATATTTCTTGCTCAATTTTGTTTGCTGTCCAAGAAGCGGCATTTGAAAAAAATCTATTAAATGTTCTGATTACATAAAAACATCTTCTCTATATCATTTGAAAATTAACAGTTTCATCTTAAATGAACGGACATGCATCAATCATGTCTATAGCACGAAAAAAAAAAAGAATTCGCACAAACTTCTTATGTTCAAGTTTGACTTTTCCCAATGGCATCATTTTATTTCAATTTAAACCTATAAAATCATGTAAATAGACCTCTCGCCTTTCTTCCGAAAAGTATTTGAAAGTTTTTTGAACATGGTATTTCATGGTATCAAATGTTTCAATATGTATGAAATGGCCGTAAATGTGATACAATAAACACTACATACTGTCATTAGACATCGATTCTCCAAGGTGCTTATTTTGAACTAGTAATTTTAGTCATCAGGCATCATTTTTCAAAATGATGGAGTTGAACTGAAAGAAAAACATTTCCTTTTACACCATTTTTTTTCTTTTAGCATTAGCTGAAACGTATTTTATTTCATGCAGTGCAAAGACGGCAGTTTTATTCTCTTATAAGTGGGTATAGAAGTTACTTGTCGTCACAATTACCTTTCCTGATAAATTTCACGGACACATTTACTTTCTTCAGAACAATTTCAGGACTATGAGTGCGCATTCTAAAGAAACTTCCATTTATTTATTGTTTTGTCAAATTTTTTATTGTTACAATATTGTTGAAAACCTTGAGAAGATTTAGCATAATACAAAATTATTTTTGATCGTAAATTGAATAAGCATGTTTGTTTTTTAATTAACGAATTGACTAAATAACCAAAAAACATTTTTTTTTTATTTCGATGTGCGGAAAAGGTACATCGGAGAAGCAAAGAATACATAATTTTCTTTTTAATATTTTGGAAAACTTCCTGATATGCCGCAACTGCGTTGAAATTAGTAAGTTTTTTGTCGATATAGAGTAATGTGAAAAAGACGCATGATTAGTGGCACGAAATTTTCATTAAGAATTTTGTTTTTTTTTTTTTTTTTAATATTTTAAATATATCTTTACCAAACTTTTAAGTTCGGATTCCGCCATATTAAATTGAAATACTAAGTAGTTCGTTACATTTAATGAACTTTTAGAGGCTTGCTGTGTTATAAACTGACTACTTTTTTGCTTAGAAATTTTAAACATTGTTATATACTAGGGCTGCGACATCGATGTCGATGTTTTGGAAACATCGATGTTTTTGCAAAAACATCGATGTTTTTACCATCGATGTTTGAGGGTCGATGTTTTGGGTTTGATGGTTTTTTGTTGGTGTCGGTGTTTTATAATACAGCAAAAAAGCTTGCGATATGCAGACGTATTAAGAAGTTTTCATCCTTAATCAGAAGTTTCAGTATTAATCTCAAAAAAAAAATTATGTTTATTATCGATGTTTTGCTCTCGATGTTTCTAAAACATTTATAATTTGCTTTAGCCGTTTTTTAAAAATATTTTTATTCATTTCATTATTATTCTTTATGTGAATGTTTTGTATATCAGCAAAAAGGAAAAAAAATCAAGATATGCGGCTAAAAGTTACATGGTTAATCAGCCGTTACACCAAAACACTATCAATCTCGTTAGAAAACGTTTTTGATACTTACCATCGATGTTTTAAGGTCCATGTCTTTTAATGATCACTGTTTCGCGTTCGATGTTTTTTTTTTTTCTGTTGATGTCTGTTTTACACTTCAGCAAAAAGCAATAAAAATATGCAATAAAAAAGATTCATCTTTAACAGTTAACAATATCTATCGTATTAAAATAGTTTTTTTTTAATTACGACCGATGGTTTACGGTCAATGATTTTTAAACATCGTTGTTTACGTTTTGCTTTAGAAAAAAATTTTCGTTAACGGTGTTTTACATTTCAACAAAAAAGTTTCATAAAAACACGTGATAATTAAAAGTTATACACTTAACAGTTGCAGTATCTATCTCACTAAAAAAGTTTTCGATAATTGACATCGATATCATAACGGTTGATGTTTTTCAGGAGACAAAAGATAAATATAATTTTGAGTGATATAAAGAGGCGCAATATATTGGGGAGTTACTGTATCACAGTGCATTTAACTGTTTAAGTAATTTTTATAAAAAAGATCGATGTTTTGAAACATCGATGTTTGAAAACACCGATGTTTTTTGGTCGATGTATCATTACCATCGATGTTTGAAAACACCGATGTTTTTTGGTCGATGTATCATTACCATCGATGTTTGAAAACACCGATGTTTTTTGGTCGATGTATCATTACCATCGATGTCTTAATTTTAAAACATCGATGTCTTGAAACATCGATGTTTTGTCTTCGATGTCGCACCCCTATTGTATACCATTAAACAATTTTGTACAATTATCTGACTGCTTTGCTTTCGAAATCAACGGAAACAATAATTAAATCATTCCCAATCATGGGTCAACTTTATTAAAGAAGCAAAAAAAACGTTATAATTTCTAAACTAATACCTTTCAAGTGAAATGGCACACCCATAAGAACAAGAAAAATAGAGAAAAAAAGACAACAATAATGTAAAGTAAAATAGGAATAATCAACGTTTTACAGCACAAAATTTGCAAAATTCTGCAGACACATGTGTCAGGGTAATACAATGAACCCTTCTTTCAATTGCAGCAATGTGTGAGCTTTAGAATAAAAAGTCTTCCGAGAAAAGGCTTTTCTGCCGATCTGAGAATGCCCATGAAGGAAAAGATGCTTTCATAATAACTAAGCTGTAATAGAAGTAAAAGAGCTAAAATGCAGCAAGTTGACTAGAAAAGTTCCTTTATTGCCTAAAATATCGCAGACAAAGCACTGTTTTAGGAGGGCGGGTAGAAGTTTTCCGTACATCTTTTCTGGTGAGTTCTGCAATGTATTTTATTGGTTTTAAGCTAAAAGCAAGTGGAGAGAGTTGAACACAATTTTCTAATAGTATGTATTTCAGAATTTAAAATTTATATGCAGCATGTAGATAATTTATAACACCCTATGTATCTAAAAAGTCACCATATGTGACATATTACATAACTAGTGCAGATAAATATTGCGAAAGAAGTTTTTAAATTTTTAACAATTTATTTAAAATATTTACACGCCACAAATCTTTTATGGGAATTAAATGCCACCAATGGCACTTTTTCGGCACTTTCCTTTCTCGACAATGGAAAAATATGTGTTTCATTAATTTTGCTTTAAACATCAAAACACAGCATCTCACCGAATATGCAACGCAATTGCCGCAGATCAAGAAATTGTAAAAACAAATTTAAACTTTAATGTGTACTTGGCTTCACTAATGGCACCTTTCCCGCATCACCCGTCATTGGAATTAAAAAAAAAATACTTTTTTTCAACCCACCTTGTTGTGTATGAGCGTTCTAAATGGTTTTTACTACAAAAAAAATTACCAAAACTACAGATATTTTCAAACAATAGTCATAATTAAACAAATCATTTAAATAACTTTTTGATTTTATTCATTTTATGGGATAAGTAAACCTAAGTATTATTTAATGAAAAAAGAAACCACACACTTCATTCGTAGAACCAAGTATCTTGCAAAGAATGTTCTTCCTTGATTTGTGTCTGAGAGAAAAAGAGGCTGGAAACAACGCCAATTCGATTAACGTAATTTAAAAATAAAACCCAGTCCTTACAGCGACATGACAAATTTATTATTGAACTAGAGTGGGCAAAAAGACTGGGGAACAGCGACAAGAAAAGGAAGGATCGCGAACAAGTCGTGACAGCCGCAAACTGGTCGTCTTAATAAAATTTCATGAGCTAACGCCTACTGCTTCTGACAGCCCCACAGTTCTTCTTGAGAAATGTCTGGCGCCACTGACCTCTGAAAATTTCATGGCTTTCAAATATCTGTAGCTATTAGAAAATTATTGTTCTCGCTTACTAGAAACAAATTGTATTTTGTGAATTCTTTTCAGTTTCGGATTTCACTTCTTCTATCGTTTAGCAATTTATTGAAGTAAAGATGCTATCTATTGTGTCTTAAGTTTTATTAAATTTACAGTGCTTTAGTACAATAGAGTATACTTCATTTATTGATATCATTCCCAGGTAGCACAAATAACCTTTAAACGTTTTATAAACGTTTTTAAGCGGTTGTTACAACGTTAATAACGATTTTACAACCTTTAAAAAACGAAATGTGCTACTTGGGATTTTGCATGAATTATCCTTAGTATACTGGTTACAAAATCACTTACCTTTAGTTTCTATACCCTTGGGATACCTTATACGCTCATATTAACGCCTACTTGCTTCTAGTACTCCTACAGTTCCTGAAAAGCATTACGTCTGAAAATGTCATGGCTCTGAAATATCTAGCTAGCACAAAAGTATTACTATCAATCGATAGAAGCGAATTGCATTTTGTGAATTGCTTTCTGATTTGTATTTTACTTCTTCTTTCGTTCAACACTTTCATGAATTATACGTGCAATTCATTAAGATATATATATATATTTTTTTTGCGCTTAAATAGAGTAGAATTTGTTGCATTCGGTTCGTATTTCGACCTTTCTACATTTTTTAGCTCTCAAACGTATGTAGCGACACATAAAAAATACATAGTTGTTTTTTTAGCTTCGGGTTTAACTTGGTCTATATATGTTTGTCACTTTAATTGAACATGAATACAATTCATTCTGTATTATGTTTTAGTAACTTTATGTTGCTTATTCACTGTACAATTTATTTAAAATATTTACACGCCTCAAATCTTTTACGGGAATTAATTGCCACCAATGGCACTTTTTCAGCACTTTCCATTCTTGACAATGGAAAAATATTTGTTTCATTAATTTTGCTTAAAACATCGAAACACAGCATCTGTCCCAATATGCAACGCAATTGCGGCAGATCAAGAAATTGTAAAAACAAATTTAAACTTTAATGTGTACTTAGCTTGATCAGAGAAGCATGATGATAATGTCCTAGGTTCGAATCCTGGATTGGCATTGATGTACTTTCTCTCTCGTATCCTTGTCCTTTCTTTGTGTTAATGTGTTAATGTGTTGTGAATCGTTCCCTACCTTATAAACTGGTCCCTATAGCATGTGGGTACTGTGGAAGTTGAACTTCACACCAAATTTCGGTACAGTTAAAAAGGAAGCAGCGCACTCCAAAATTGCCAGCTTAGCTGGCACAGGACAGCAACAAAAACGAAAAGTAATGTGTGTATATTGATACTTCTTTACATTAATTATACTAGCTTTACTCACTACTGAGTGCCTTCATTTTTGTTCTAAAATATTTTTAACCTGGCAGGCTATATTACCTTTCAAAATTTATTAGAAGGCAACGGACTTTATTGGACACGCTGTATGCTGAGCGCTGTCAACATCCAATGTCAAAAACGGCAAGTTTAAAGGGAGCATTAAAACTTCCTTAATATTTTTATTTCCAGTCCTCAGCATCATCGTACCACAACTGAATATCTAGCGATATTTTATTAGAAGAAATGATGAAAAATATTGGAAAACTAATGCAAAAGTGTTACAACATCTGATATGTTTATAAAAAATTACTAAAATTCCCATTGTTTAGGTTTTTATTGATACATATTTTCAACAATGAAACGAACTTACATTTTTAAAGTAACGCTCACCACACTAAGGATATATTTTAAAGTATTTCTTTAAATTAATCATAATAGTTACTGAATGAGTTACTTAAAGCGTTTCGTTCATAATATTTCTGTAAAACATATTACAGTTTATCTATCTAATGAAGCAAAACTTTATAGAACTAACAAAAATAGTTTATTAATAATCGAGTTTGCTGATAATGTTTATCACAATTAAGCTTAAAATGAAACAAAAACATCAATTGTTTTATTTAAAATTCCACAGATCTAAAATGCATAATTATAAATCAAAAACGTATTTCGAAAGAATCTTTCTTCGCTTATAATAGATATTACATTTATGATGAAAATAAAACAAAAACAATTGCAAAAATGCTGTCAGTGATAAATTATATTTGAAATAAACGAAAAATTTCTAAGGAAAATGATTCCGCAAAGTATTCTAAATGAATTCCAATTTGAAGTTGCCGAATAAAAACGATTTTTTTCCTTAAATGAGTAACTCCATTTTATGTCAAATCTCGTGCGGGGAAATGAGAGTGAAAGAAAGGATAATACGGGAATAATAGATCACCATCAACAAGCTTTTACGACTAAAGTGTGAAATTATTGGATCTAACTCTCTTTCCTATAATTAGAGCGACATCACGATGTTTCAAAAGATAAGAGAGTAAAAAAGAAATAGAAATGTAGCATAATGCTGAAAAAATCAAGTCTTTCAATCAACTGTTTTTTCTTTCATTGTTGTATTTCGGCGCAAAATTTTACCTCACTGATTCGCGTAATCATTGCAGTTATTTTTTTTCTTTCTTTTTTCTTTTTTTTTTTGCTCTATTTTCTCTAGTAGTATATCAGGAAATGAGGTGAATAGTAAGCTATAAAATTCACGAAATTGCGACACTTAGAGTAATTCATTTTGTCTCTGTTTCGCACGATTTAAAATAAAAGATCCAGTACTGGAATGGAATTATCGATATGTTTTTGCATCGTGAAATGCTTTCTTTTTTTGCTTTTTTATCTCTCAGGAATAAACGACAAATTATGATTTATCAGGTTTTCTCCATGTTTTATTAGTACTTTAAATTATTATTGCTCTTGATTAGAAATCGTGAAAGAGGCAGTACTTTTTATTTGGAAAAAAAAACATTTTTTTTTTTATTTTGCATTCACAAGAAGCTCTTTTTTAGAAAAAAAATTTACTCTTTTATTTTTCAGGAAAAAAATCTGTACCTGGAGGGTAAATGGCACCATGCATAAAAAAAAAGACCTAACTCAACTTTGTTTATTCTATTCAGGGATACAAAGTACTAATATTTCCTTTTTTTATTTTAAAATCATGCAATGATCTATCTCCAAAATTTTTAACTTTTGAGAAAAAATATTTTTCAATATGAAGTTTTTCTCTTTTTTTTTTTTTCTTTTTTTTCTACATAAAACTGTTACTTAATAGAAGTAACCATAAACAAAGGCCTAGATAAATTCCATTTATTTTATTTAATAGTAAAAATATGAAACTAACCTTATTTATACGGATTTAACATAATAAAAAAATAATATTACTGCTGTAAAAAAATCGTTAATATTTAATCAGTTTAGATACATGACAAAATAAAAATTTAATCAAAGTCTCTTGATTATAGAGTAGCTTGAATTTTAGTCATTCAATTAATAAGTTTAAAATTTGTTTAAAACGTGTATAATATTGACATATTCCTAAATTAGTAAAATTAACCGTGCTTAATTTAATGTACTGATGATTTATTATTTTGGTAGAATGTTTTTGGTCAATAGAAGTTCAATTAAAAAAAAACATTAGTGTTAAGTTTTAATCCTTTAACCACAACCCTCGTGATACGTGCTTTTTCATGCTCAAATTAAAAATTATGATAGACAAAAATTCGCTTTAAACAAGCGCCATCTTCCAAATTTTTTCCCCAAAATTTTTAAGCAATTATTTTTTTATGTAAGTGCTTTCATACGCTCGTACTAGTAGACCGTAGCAAAGTAAATTTATAGTAAGTTAAATATTTTCTGAAATATTTCTCACTTTCTTATCTGCTTTCTTTTTTAAAATGTCCTTCTAATTCTTCACGACATGAAACGCATTTACGGAATGAAAAGAAGAAATACTCATATTTTATTCATGCGTCACATATTTACGTTATCGATTTCAGGAATCGCAATTTAACTCAGAGAAATAAAAAGATAAAGGATTCCGTTGTTAATTTTGTTTGAAGTTTGAATTTTTCCACAGCTGTGCGCATAAATTGAAAATGTCACTAATTAAACGTTCAGCTCAGTTTTTCTTATGTCGAATTTTTATTTTTCTTTCTTTTGATGTATTATATGTATATATTTCTATATTCTTCAGCACTTTAAATGTGGATATGTCTGTTGGAAACACTAGTCAGTATACACCAGTCCAACTACATTCATATCATTGAGCCATATAATACCTTGAATGCCGTTTCGAACTTTTAATACTATCACTTTTTAATTCATTGCACATTCAAAGCCATTATCCAGTTTGTTATCCCTTTTTTTAGAAAATTCTCATATTATTTTTGGTACAGTTCTCCCCCCCCCCCCCCCATGCACGATAATACTGGCAAAGCACAACGAAATAAATCTCTCTGATAAAACAAAACGTTACGCTAAATAATATTTTATTTTGCCAACAGCCTGTAATCTACTTTAGTCCCCCAATCAATTTTTATCAACATCACTATATATCGATCGTTTTTAAACAAATGTATTAAACTTGATGCGTTCTCAGTTCAACGCATTAAGCATTTTTTATTCCTTTATTGCACAACATAAGTCGATAATCATTTCTTGAAAACCTTGACAAGGACAGATTGACTGCCTACTCTAATATCTTATTTACACTTAATTCAACATTCTAAGCGTTTTCTTGCAGCATTTAGTGACGAAAATAAGAGACATTACATGAGTTTGTCCAAAATTGAATATCAAATGATGTAAAGCCTAATCTTTCCTGATTATGTTGTGATGGACTGATGGTGATGCCGAGTAAAAAAAAAAAAGTAACCGTACTCCACGAATACGGAGGCAGCAGTGCTACCTCCACTGCTATAGAGCAACTTATCCCATATATCTGGTGAAAGGTTACATCATGGTAATCTTACTATGGCTTAACGTCGTTTCACCAATTTCTGTGCAGGTTTACATCAGAATTTTCTGCCAAAACAAAAAACATTCATCAGGCGTCAAGATTACTTTCAAGTATTAGTTTGTCTAATGTTTGTCAGGTTCATCCTTTCTCACGACTAATCAATTTTGTACAAATTCGTAAGTTCTTTTAATGACACCACGATAGTATCGAACAACAAACTTACCGCGTAGAAAGCAAAGCAAAGCGCGTTTTATGGCTGGGCCTATGGTACATAGCCTTATGGTACATGAGCCTATTGTTGCATTCAAAAGACTTCAAGAGCTCTGTTCCTTTGTTTGTCTTAATGCATGCAGTTTAAAAAATGCTGCAGTAATTTCAACGCATGCTGAAATTTTACACCGGCTGCATGAAAATTTCCTCAACAATTAGTTTTCTTAAAATCGGAACACCTTACTCCAGAAGTTGTGTAACGTTACACCCGTTTACAATGGTAACCTTACACTTTTCTTTTTACAGAGTGATATAGGATGATGCATTGCAATTTTCCCTTTATTAATTTGTTCTCTTAAAAACTGGAACCAGTTAAAGTTCTTGCTTCATGCGTCTAGTGCTCTTGAGTGTTCAAAAATAATTTTACTTTCCCTATGAAATATCTCTGCATTTTTAATTAGTTTTTGAAAATCCCACCTTTGTAAGACTAATTTCCGTAAATGACTCTCTCCCTCTCTGTGAGGTGTATAGACGAACCTATAGTACTTACAAGAGTAAAATTTGGTAAGTGGAAAGTTTGAAATCTCGGAAGATGAACCTCGCGCGCGAAGAGCCTATTGAAAAGATACTCTGTTTGTAAAATGTTTAATACATTTTTAAATGTATCGCTGCTTAATAATTTTCTTCAATTCTTTAGTCCTCCGTCGTGTGCTGTACACCGGTGCAAAAAACCTGGAAAACGAATTCCAGGTTCAAAGGAGAATTCAAAACTATCGGCTTACACAATAAAATAGGCGTTTTTTTTTTCTTAAATAAACACACTTAATTAAAGTTTCACATCCAAAAACGAGGAAAATTTGTAGCATTCAAGTTTGATCGTTTACTAAGAGGTAAGATAATCCTAAATACGATAGAAGTTCTATATTAACACTGCTATTTTTAAATTAAAACAAACTTAAAATATCTGGTTTAAAAAATAAAAAAAAAAGAAAATATGATTTAGCATTTTCAATAAAACTAAACAAAAACAAGCCCTTAAGGCTACAGTGGATAAAAAAAAAAGATTTTTTTTCAATTATTGATCTATGTATCTAAAACTTTATGTGCTTGTATTATTGTATATTTACTACATCTAAAAGCATAAAAAACAAATTGGTGCAAAAACAATGAATACTTTTTTTTAATTTAAAATTGAATTTTTTTAACAAAATTTCAAAATGATCCATGCGTCACAACTTTTTTCAAACTTTACTACAATGATACAAGCACACAAAGTTTTAGACATATAGATCAATAATTGAAAAAAAAAAAAATATTTTTTGTGTCCACTGTAGCCTTAACAATACAAAACATATTATTGTGCTAAACTATCGTCGTCTGCAACGAATCAGTACAAAACTGTTGAGGAACACCTAAGAGACACTGCAGAAAACTGCGTAAAAACTAAATAACCTTTAAACCAGGGGGTTTTGAAACATTGTTTAACTAATTACTGCACTCAGAATATCTTCACATCGCCTGAATCAGCAGTATTAATTATATTTTAAGCAATTTTAAAAACATGAGACTGACTACCCAGAAAGATAAATATTTTTGGTAATTTAATAGTACACGCGAAGTTTCTCAGTAAAGAATGAGTCATTTTGTACTCTGAAAATGAAATAAACTGAAAAGAAATAGAGTCCAAAAGCAAAAGAACGTAATGATATTCTACTATTATTTATGTTTGTCTTAATGTTTCTAGATTCACTAAACTCTAAGGACCGCCATGAATGACCACAATATAAGTTCTATAATGATTTTTATTACAATTAAACTAAATATCAAAGCAGTAATAGTTACAATTTAAAAAATTAAATAGCATGATTAAAGAAACTTAACATTTTGCAAAACGGATCAGAAAAATAGCTTTTGAAAATAAATAATACTAATTTCTTGAACGTTTGAAAATAAAAAAAAAAACACGAGTGTAGAGTCATAAAATGTAGCGCTGAATGTCTGTTCGTACGTTTGTCTGTCAATGCTGACCCAAGGACAGTAAAGTAAAAAAAAAATATTTTAATGCAATAAAGTAACCTTTTGCAATAAATATGTCAAACACTTGGAAAATGTCGAGAGAGAAAAAAAATGGAGCACGCCTGTTTTTCTGCTCACGTCGAGACTCAGCAAAAATATTTGATTATTGTACATATTCTACGAAAAAAAGAAATAAAACTGTGTGAAGCATGCATAGATTTTTTACATTTAATCTCTAACAAAAATTCATTAAAAGTTTTGATTATTGTACACATAATACGTCATGAATTTAAAAAAACACTTATCAACTACAGAAAGACATACGAATCACAGAACTTTAGACGATTTGTTTTTGGTTTTGACATATTTAAAAGAGTTGATTTGGCTGCAATGCAGGAATTTCGCTGATCAGCAGTTTCACGAGTGTAATTTTAATGTGACAGTTAAAGGGCGGAAAAAGCAACTTCTTGAAACTTGTCTCTCAATTTACTTAATCTTCATTGGAATTGACAAGAATAGTCAAAAAAATCTAAAGTTAATGAAGAAAAAAATAAGTGTCTAAGAAAATTATTTGAAGAGGGACAAAGGAAAGAGAAAAAAGTCCACATTGAACGTTTGAAGAAAATGAAAATAAACTAATTACGGAAATCTGTGTACTGTGTACTAGCAAAAGAAAATCGAGAAACATATTTTTCAAGAAAGGGATCTTAATATAATGAATTAACGATATGAATTGTAAAAAAATGCATAAAAAATATATACAGTGAACTCTCACTTATACACCGCCTCATTTATGCGCCTTTTTCACTTATGCGACGATTTTGAATGGTCCCAGCACAATCCATAGCGAAATAATGATAGTATCATTTGCTTATGCGTCACTCATTTGCTTATGCGTCGTATTTTCCGCAAAATGTTTTTAAAAGTTATTTATTTTCCTTAAAAAATAAGCATTTTTCTTCACTTTCTTCTTTAATCTTTTGCCTTTATTGCTTACGGAAGGCATTTTTTCAGCATGGACTAGAGCTTGAAGAGGGACAATTACCTATTATGGATCGTTTTGAAAGAAACAGTTTGTAATTACGAATGCTACAATTTTTGTTTTGTCTTTATGATTGTAGTTACGTTACAGTAATTGCCAAACAGTAGTAATATGTCCTTTGGCTGTAGAATCATTCTTATGCATTCTCTCATTAGAGCTTATGTTGCGTTTTAGTCCTTCAAATAGGCCTGTTCACTTATACGTCTCTCTCACTTATGCGCCTTTTCTGTTGGTCCCTTGGACTGGCGCATATAAGTGAGAGTTCACTGTAGTTTATAACAGCATATAGTGAAGGGATAAATGTAAACTGTAGTGTAAGAATGGGACAGCTTCATTTTTTAACGGTTTTGAACTTAACTATATTGCCTTTAAATAGGAGAAATGTTATATTTACTTATGAACAAGAAGGAGACTTATCTGACTAACATTCCGTAAAATATTAAAGGAAATCATCGGTAACCAGCCTACAATTTAAAGAATAAGAATACATAGGAAGTGATGCCATTTTTACGTATTACTTTGAAATATAAGTTAATATTTATTCCGAGACTTGTACTGATTTTATGCTGTCATTGCTGTTGCGTAAACCACTCGGTTGCCCGAGTCCTAGTAGATATGTTGCCTGATTTAAGGCGGATATGTGCGGCTTCCGTTCACAGAGAGCACCACAAAGGGGGAAGTCCGATTAAGCTCAGACAGCGCAGGAGAGATGGAAGCACTATCTATCAGCCTATCACACAATAATCTTCATCAAAAGTAGAAGCCCAACAAGACCTGGTTCAGTACCACTAGAGATATTGATTTTGGAATGGGAACTTGGGGAACTTTGAGAGCACGACGAATTTACTGTGCACCAGTTAGTATTACCAAACACATAATGTATTCTACTTTCCGCTGTCGAAGTTGCGACGAGTCATCAGCGCTCTTGGTGTAAAACTAATTAAGATAAATATTAGTCTTATTAGTACATGTATTTGGAGCAAAAACGGAACAACTCCAATGCGTAACTAGTTAGTATACATGCGCATTATATTTAGTTAAATTACCACTAAAATATGTTTCTTAGCAGAGCATTCAAGCATACTATTGAAGTAAAGTCAAACTCTTTCTAATTAAAATTTTAATTTTTTTTCTGCCTTTTTGGCGCGATTTTGAAAGATCTCAGAAAGCGGAGCTCAAAGATGGTTATAAATTGCGAACTGGAAAGCTAAAAATATAGAAATAAGTCACTTAAAAAACTCCATATTTAACTACGATTCTAAATAATACAATTTATTTTCACACCAAATATACAGCATTTAAATAAAACGGCTTCAGAAGTAGTTATTGGTTTATTTCATTTAATAAGGACAATTTTTAATTTGTACAATTATTTCAACTATTACATAAACATCTTTCGCAAATATTAGATAACATGTTGCATTAAGTTATAGTACATACCTACGAAATCATATTCATAAGGAAAAAACACACGATATTTTTATTTATGTTTCTTGTCATAGCAGTTTATGTAGTAATATAGTTAGAAATGTATGACATGTTTAATATTTTTTTATAAAGTAATGCTCATTTAACGATATGATAGAGACATACAATTCAACAAAAATGTTTCACATCAGCTTTAAGCTTTCAATAGTAATCCCAGGTAGCACAAATAACCTTTAATCGTTTTATAAACGTTTTTAAGCGGTTGTTACAACGTTAATAACCATTTTACAACTTTTAAAAAACGAAGTGTGCTACTTGGGATGTTACATCTACGTAACACATTTTTCGTAGAAATTTGGGCGGTTATCTACTTGGTATCTATTGTAATATTGAAGTGGATGACACATTTTCAAAATAGGAGCCTATATTGAAAAATATTTAC
>JAXGGA010013832.1:0-33959 GCA_038373865.1 Uloborus plumipes
GGAATATTTTAGTATTGCCGAAAGAAATTAGTTTTAGAAAATTTGTCGCAGAAAGCAGAAAAAAATTCTGCCACAGGGATACAGATTACATTTTAGAAATTGATAGAGAGCTTACGCAAAATAGCACATTGCCACATTTTTTCTCTTCAAAATGTACACTTTTTTTTCCCCAGGGGGGGGGGGCGGATACCTATCTGTTAGTGATATTTTCCTGCAAATTTGTATGGTATATACAATACAAATAAGTTATTAGAACACTTTCAATTGATTTCTATTTCATACCACAGTTTTTACCTTTAATTTTTGATGAAAAGCCGTACCATGTTTGTGGACCTTTCCTTGGTGCGCTTAGCTGCCAATACAAAGACGCTTCATTATGAGGGTTTTTACCTTTAACTGTGTTATTGTAGACTGACACGCTCAAAGCATAGAACTACTGTTTCTGTCTCTGAATACAATAGATCCGCTGTTCAGTATTTGCTTGAAACTCTACAATGGGGGTGTTTAAAATGATGTCACACTTTGAAGGGGTCATCACATTGTGACAAGACGGATTGAAGGGGAGGGGGGTAACAAGAAGTGTGACATGACGCATTTTTTTAGACTAGGATGAAAAAAACCATGACAGGTGACAAAGGAGGAAGGAGTCAAAAATGTCAAAAAAATTGTCGACATCATTTATAGAGAACCTCTTGGCTTTGAGGAGGTTACTTTGAGGCTTATTTAAACCCATTTCAGTCATTTCTTAGTTTAAGTTAAAATCATTTGTCTACAAATCCAACAATCCGAATGTTTCTTTATCGATCTTTACTTATATTTCGGCATCAAAAGTAGAACTTTGGTAGTCCATTTATCATTGTTTCTTTTTTCGTATGCAAAATACTCAGTTTTTAATTTTATGAAGAATACATGTAAAATTGCACTTTTTAAGATTCAATTTATAAAATATGTAAACTTAAAAATTCAATTACACATGTATCAAAATCCATAGCACCACAACACGTAATGCTAAAGTATTCATTTAGAAATATATAAGTACAGTGCATCCTTGTTTATCCAGAACTAAAGACAAATCTTGTGCATTAAAAGCCGGATATCAAGCAAAAGGAATTCTTAAATAAGCCGACATACATTTCATTATAGCAAAAAAACAATGCTTAGGATTAGCTTTTGAGTAAAATATCCCTTTGACACTATGCAAGACTGCAATATTTGTCTGATCATTTTTTAAAATTTATGTTTTATAATCATTAAAAATGTAGCCCGGCAAAAAATGAAAGGAGTACTTAATTTGAAGGCACTAGCTTCACCTTTTGTCCACCGCCCTCCTGAGGTCTACCCCCCACAGAGCCTAGGCCAACTTTCTATCTCTTTAAAAAGTGGGCGTGGTTTTGTTGTTTTTCGATATAATATGCGATTATAATAAGGTAGCCCTTTGCCTCCCTTCTTTTTTGAAAATTTTCAAAATTACTGGCCTGCCCAAGCAAAATATCCCAAAAAATCCATTTCAGCCTGAATGTTTTGGGTGGGTCCTAAGCTCATGCATGTGACACCAGTGGTATAGTTCCGGAAAATAGGAAAGGAGACACTTACAGGCAAACATAAGCTAATAAAATCAAAATGCGTGGGGTATACATGCATAATATAATTGGGGAATAGCTTTTGTGGAAATGAAAGAAAGAAGTATGGGGACTATTCTCTAATGAGCTTTGCCATTGCATGACATTTACCACAGAGAAAAAACAGGAAAAAATTTTTTGTAAAAAACTTTGAACAAACTCGGCATGTCATGTCACGGAAAATTTTTATTCTATCTTCAAAATGCACTCAACATTCTTGAAGGAATGTCAAGTTCTATTAAAGTGTATCTATCAAACTCAAAAAATAAAAACTTTAGAAACTTTTTGCTATTGAAAAAAAACATTACTCCAAAATTTTTCAGGTTTTAAAGAATCTTAACAAAGATTTTTTAATGCATACAAATACCAATATGTACATAAACACAACAGCAAAAACGCCCGGGCGAAAGGAGCGATATAAAACCATACACCGAAGTTTTACATAGCTACAGCAGATGGTCTTAAACAAAAATAAGCATAAAAAAACGTTTCCTCCCAATTATATTCTCATGATGTCATGTCATTCAGTTTTGCGATACTACTTTTAAATTCTTTTCTATTTTCAAGTAGCGTAGTAAACATAGTGCAACAACAATTCTTGATTTTTCATTAAATTGATACTGTCACAAGTTAGAGACATTTTAAATACATATATATCTTTGTATTCAACACATGCAAATACATAGAAATCTTTCAAAAATACCTTTCTGATAAATCAATAATATAAGAAGCTGAAGCTCATGGTCTTTAAAATACTGTCAAGGATTGCAACTCCGGTAAAGAGAGAAATGAACACACATGATGAATTGTTTTTGCGAAGCAAAGAGGCTGCAAGCAGAACATCAAGTTTTACATGGTTTTAAATTTTAAAAAGCTATAAGTTCAAATAAAAATGTCAAATTTTAACACCGGAAGATAAGTTAATAAACGTCACATCCGTCACACCTGTCTGTCATCATACTTTCGTTTCACTTCATTATTAAAAAGTGACATTCAAGGTGGCTTCGCTTCACCGTGGCTCGTACCAAGTGCATCGCGTACCAGTTTTTTTTTCTTCTTTTTGTTATTTTTCCTCGCCTTCAATTTCAATTGCAGCATAGTGGATGCATGACACTTAATGCATAACACTTAAAAGTGTGTTTCTTTGAGGTTTTTGAGTTCTTTGAAAAACAAAATATCATTTTCAATGGGTCCATGAATAAAGTTTTGTTTGCTTTACAGCAGGTGAAAATAATGGGGGGAAAAGGGATGATCTTGCAATTCGTTCTGTAGGAACTTTTCTTCTCGTCAATTGCCCCTCCGTTTTTGCTTATCGAATGAAAAAGAAAACAAGCAGAACATTAGAAAAATGTTTCAGTTTCGAAATAGCACTAACACTGAAGAATATGTTAGAAAAACAATCAGACATTTCCATCTCACCTAACTATTCGTTTTAATAGTTCATTGCAATTTTCGAAATTACTCAAAAGTGGTAATCACCATTGATTTATTTTAATAAATTACCACGTGTTTGATTACTACTGTAATATTTCTAGTATTTTAATCCGAAACCTGGCATCAAATTTTCCATGAAATGCGGCCATTTTCCATGATTGTGGGTGGTACGTGATTGAGACATTTAAAAATATCCCTGGAAAGTTTTGCATTCTTCAAAGTTCAGTTAATTTCTTTTGTTTAGTGTAGGAGTTGTGTCTACAGTTAGATTTATAATCTTATTAGATACTTTTATATACCTTTACCTTTCTTAATACTGAAATATGGCTGACCGGGAGGATAATGTCTACAAAGCTAAGCTTGCCGAACAAGCAGAGCGATATGATGGTAAGAAATTTAAATGCTTTTAAAGAAATTTTTTCTGCATTGAAGTTTTTTCACAGCTAATCTTGATTATCATTGGGAAAATTGTTGTTGAATCTGACAACTCTTCTGACAAATGTTTTGGTTTCAGTATTAGGAAGTTAAATTTTCGAGTAATTAATATTAATTTTGGATTTTCCTTGTAACAAACTGCTCTGTTTAATACGAAACATCAATGGTGTTTAACAGGTGTTCTTTTATTTAGAACTTTTTAATTTTTGTCATTTTACTTCAAAAAATTGTTTGCTACGTTTCTAAAAGAATGTCTTGATAATTAAGATTCTGCATCATGCAACAAATTTCTGCTTTCAGAAGCTGCCTCAGTTTTACAATATAATTGAAATGTTTCTTGTGTTGTCTTATTTCTATATTCTAATTCATTGCTCTCTCTATACCTGGATTCACTATTGTACATCAAGTATAAACGATTGTTTAGTAAAATTGTCGTTTCTTGCTTCTTACTTTTAATTTTGTGTAGGAAAATATCAATGTATTCATAGAATTTTCTAGCAGCTATTTGAATAAGATCTTAACTAAAGAGCTCTCGTCCAAGGTTCGGTAAAACTACGAATTTGTGCACTTTTAACTTGGTTTCCCTGCTGACATTGTTGCTCAAAGGTATCCATTCATTTTGACATGTGCTTTATCATTTCATTTTTGTTACAAAGAATTTGATTTAGGTTAGGTATTCATTTCAATACGCAACAAAAGCAATTTTGTTACATAATAGGTACGTATATTGTAAATTAAATGGAGCTGCAAGTAATAAATTTGCTTTATTTTATCCCAATATCTTTAGATCAGAAGGGAATGGTATTGTTGAATCATTAATTGAATCAGTTCAGGTTGGGGAGGTAGATAACTACTCAACCAGTGTTTGAAAATACAGGGCGGCCCAATAGGGAATTCCATAGCACAGATTCCACCATTGAAACTTAAGGTGTCAATTTGAGAGGTTTTTGATTTCTTTTTTCGGGGTGGGGAAGGGGCAGGCCTGTCATGTAAGGGGGCATTGGGGTCAATTGCCCCCCCCCCCCCTGGCTTTGAGAAATCAATGTATTTACATATAAGTGGGCATGGTTTGTGATGTTTTCCGGTGAAATTGTATTGTGTTTGGACCTTTTGCCCCCCCCCCTGGAAAAACTTGAAATGACGTCCCTGGGTAGGGGGCTTTGCAGCCTTAAATTTATTTTAGTTAAAAAGATTAACCTTATTGCTGCAAATTGCGTGATTATTTTCGGGGTTTTTCACATTTTTGTTTTCTTTTTTTCCCAGTGATAATTTACTAAGTGTAGAAAACTGCACTCATTTTAACCCAGCCCAGCTTCAGCTTAAGCACCCAAATTAAAATCAGCCACAAAGCAGTTATATGGATTTTTGACAAAGTTCGTAATTTAAATATAATCTCCTTAAACATAGACACATTTGTCCTATCAGGGGACTGGCCAGAGGAAATTCGGGTCCGTTAACGGACTCTTCACAAAAATACGATCAAGCAAAACGGACCCTTCACAAAAATACGATCAAGCAAAACGAACCCTTCCCAAAAATACGACCGAGCAAAACGGACCTTTCACAAAATGCTGATCAAACAAAACGGACATTTCACACATTTTCATTCAAAAAGCAAATTTGAAATCAAAATAACGCATAACATATTTCTGTGTAAAAGCCCATAACTTTTGGGCCTTTTCTGAAGTTAAAGAAGAAAATCGCTTATCCGCCAATTTTGCAGCAAAAAAGTCGGCACTTCCTGCCTGCGATACTCGGGTCAGTGATTAATCTTTAATATAAAATGTGGCACTTTTTGTTGGTTTCTTTTAAAGAAATTAACATCTTGGAAAAATGTTGTTTTGCTTTATACTATTTCTGCTTGCTTGTTTTATCATATGTAGGGGGGGGAGCATTGCTATGAGGAAAAAAAAGTTTTTCTGAATTTAACATTGAACCCCCTAGGATGATACAATGTTATACAAAGATGACATAACAAGCAATTTTTTTGGAATATCTCAAAAATTGTCCAAACTCTGGGTGTTTTTTCATATTTTGACTTTATTTCTCGTTTTTGCATTGCTTCGAAAACATTTTGAACAACAATAAGGAAATAAAAATGTTAGATTAACTTTCTTTGGTGATACAATCTAAGTTAAATATTGTCACAGTCTGTATTTGCTATATTATTAATTAAAACATGATTAATTAGTTCAAAAATAATTGTTCTTGTAGAGGAAACATCTACGTAAACGTCTATTATCGGCCGAATAATGATGATTTGTTCCCCTTTGGTTTTATGTATGTCATCTTGTACTGGCCATATCCAATACAAGTTTGAATATTTTTTAACCCTTTTCATATATTTTATCTTGTATGTATCAGTGCCTTCATCTAATTTGCTTATGACTTGACCAACACCCCACTCTCCATCCCAAAGTGCAGCAACCATTTCATTCTCAGGCATATCTAGCAATGGCAGTGGATCATCTACAGATTCTGCATTTGTATCAGATGTATTACATAAAACAGCTCTGATATCATCAACAGTTGCAGTAACATCATTAACTTTATGGCCATATAGGACCTTAAAGTTGCTCATAATTGTCTCAGGACTTAACCCTCATTGCTTGAAAAGTATGTGGTCTTGTTTTAAATTTCTGAAATCACATTTAGCTATTTTTACCAGTAATTTCAAAACTTTGCACTTCTCACCTTCATCTTTGACTTTTTTTTATTATCTCCTCAATTTCTTCATAATTAGTTGGAATAATGCTGCATTTAAGTCTAAATTCCTTTTTTATGGTAAGCATTTTTCTTTCCTGTATTATCTTCACTATGTCAATGTCTGTGCTATGCATACTGTTTGAAAGAATCTGTTTTTGGGGATAAGCTCCAAATTATTTTAAGTTCATCAGTTTCTTTTTTCATTTTTTTTAACTCCTTACTTCTCCATTCATAATCAAGAAACACAAAGTCATTTGAATACGTAATAACTATTTTGTCTGAAACCACATGGTCCAGAATGTTTTAAACGATTATCAACATCTCCAAAAACTTTTTCTGTAGAGATATCATGAGTTGGTGCACTTTCAAGCAAGTGCTCTGGAATTTGCTGCCGGACAGGAAATTGATGATTGTTTGAATTACCAAACTCAAATGCACCCCCTCTCTGTCTAGCAAATGCGATTCCACAGGCACATAACATCTTCTGGCAAATACTGTAAATAAGATCTTCATCAGCTTCCTCCAACTCTTTCTGTATTGTTTCCATCCTTTTGTTTGGATACACATCAACAGAAAATTTTTCTTTTTCTTTTTTGATCCACTGCCATTGCAAGATGTGCCTGAGAATGAAATGGTTGCTGCACTTTGGGATGGAGAGTGGGGTGTTGGTCAAGTTATAAGCAAATTAGATGAAGGCACTGATACATACAGGATAAAATATATGAAAAGGGTTTTAAAAGATTCAAACTTGTATTGGATATGGCCAGTACAAGATTGCATACATAAAACCAAAGGGGAACAAATCATTATTTGGCGGATAATAGACGTTTCCGTAGATGTTTCCTCTACAAGAAATTATTTTTGAACTAATTAATCATGTTTTAATTAATAATATAGCAAATACAGACTGTGACAATATTTAACTTAGATTGTATCACCAAAGAAAGTTAATCTAACATTTTTATTCCCTTATTGTTGTTCAAAATGTTTTCGAAGCAATGCAAAAACGAGAAATAAAGTCAAAATATGAAAAAACACCCAGAGTTTGGACAATTTTTGAGATATTCCAAAAAAATTGCTTGTTATGTCATCTTCATATAACATTGTATCATCCTAGGACTGAGACAAGTAAAATGTATTTTACATGGCCTAAATAAAGTCATTCAGTTTAACATATCTGACTTATTTTGAAATAAATTACTGTATTTTGCTTCTTTCTTTGAATCAAGTCAGTAATTCAAAAATGTTTTTTAAAGCTTTCTTCATAATTCCAGAATTTCTCCATTTTTACTCATATATTATTTGCTTCTTAACCTCTCCAATTTCTTCATGATCTTTTACTTCATTTTCTGATCTAAGTTGTTTCTTTATATGAAGCCACAATTTGAACAGCACCTTTAAATTCTTTGTACAAACTATTAAAAAAATGTGCATTCCCAAAAAAATAAAAAAAGCACAATTTTCACATAAATTTTTATTTCTCCCACTTTTTAATTAATGTTGGGTAGTTTTTCTGCCCATACACAAGTGAATATGTACCAAAGAACATACTCACAGCCGAAATATCCATTTTGATCATCATTGAGTTAACTAGCATAAGTTTTCTTGTGACGTTTGCACATACGTTTGTATGGGTGTACATTACATAACTCAAAAATGGTACCCTTTAGAAGGTTAAAATCTCATATGCATGGTCTGTGTAGTGCCTTGCTGTATTCCTTCCTTTCCCAACTAGGAAATATATCACTAGTATGGGGATAAAAATGAGATACCGAATTCTCCGATGGCCCAATATAGTGCCGTACAGTAAAAAACAAGAAAAAGGCTAGAGTTTACTCAATTTTGATAGTACAGAAAAAAAAATAGTATTTTTGTGATCAGTGAAGCATTTCCAACAATATAGAGGGGTTCAATCTTAAATTTAAAAAACTTCGACAATGCTCCCCCCCCCCTATCATATGCAAATTAAAATGGCTTGCTGTGATGTTGCTGTTATAGATTTCTCTAGAGAAGCAGAGAAAGGATTTTTCTCCCCGCTCTTGACTTAAACAAAAAGGAAATATAATAATAATTATCGTATGGTATATATGGGATCGTATAATAAAATATACAATTATGGGAGAAATGAACTTAGAACTGCAAACAGATAGCTAAAGGTGAGAGAAAAAAATGGGATTGCTTCTGGTAGAGTGATCAGCTTTTTATAATTATCGCCATCTGATGTCCTTGGTGCGACATTTTGACCTTATTTTGGCAGAAAATTATCTGGATTTTTTTTTTGATGATTACAACAGTGGTGTTTTGGTTATATATTCAGGAATTAATGTATTTTTTCGTCTGTTAATAATGGAAGTCTACCGAATTTTTGGCAAATATGGCGGTGATTATTAATGACAATCATCATATAAACATGGTGAAATTTCAATTCTAAAATTATTTTACTTTCATAAATTCTTAATTTACCGTTTTTATACTTATGATTTTATTTTGAAAAATGATCTTTGCATCCGATATGAAAATCGAATTTTACATATTTTTTTTTAAGTTAATTACTCTTTATTAGGAAGCAAATAAATAAAACTCGCTTTATTTTTTGTTCAGATCTTTATTTTAAATTTTTTAAAGCAAAATTAACTGATCTTTTATGAGTCTAAATGTTAAATGCTGAATGGATCGTTTCATTTTATTTTTGCATTAATTGCGTTCAGACATTATTGTTTATCAGACCTTTAAAATGCAATTGTAAAAAAATTTTACCAAAATAAATTTGTTTATATTCTGTTCTTATGCCTTTGATGCCATCACTTTGAAAACTGCAATCTCTTTGCATCCGCTACTGGAATCGAATTTTCCGCATATTTTATGTTCAATATACGCTTTTTAAGGGGAAAATAAATGAAATGAATTTTTATTTTTTATTAAATTCCAGAAAAAAAAGTTTATTTTTGCATTTTTTTTAAAGTTGATTTTCACAAAATTATTTCGCTTTTCATAAAAAACGGACCCTATGAAAAATCCTGAACTTAGAACTGCGTTACACACCCTGCCTATTGAAAAAGAAGCAATAAGCTTTATACTTGTCTTAACTACTTCCTGTCTTCTATAAATCTCAAGCTGCTGATTCAAATAGTTGGTACTTAACTGTCTGTTTCACGTCACAAATATGTGTTCCCTTGTGTTTTTTTTTTTTTTTTTCAGTTTGAAAATTTGATGAATTGAAAAGATGATTTGATGATTTGAAAAGTCGCATAGCAACAAACCTGGGCTACGTGGAGGATGCTGTAGCAGTTCCTCTTGAATTTTGCCAGTTGTGTTTAAACCACTTCAGCAACGTGGAGACGGGAATTGTTATGTAGAAAGATTGCACCATTCGTCAATCTTCCAAGTCTGCTTGATTGCGATGTGCTTCCAATACAGTGTTACATAGTTTTACGAACTATTGACAGTCTCTTTAGTTATCAAATACTGTCAGCACTGGCTCCTGACAATCCGTAAAAAAATCAATAGCACTTTTCCATAAGAAATGATAGCCTTTACACTTTACAGTCTTTGGGGGTTTTAAATTCAAATGTTTCCACTTCACGCATTGCTAGTGTGTTTTAAAATCATAGTGGCAGTGGGTAGCACCATGATTTGTCTCTAGTCACAATTGCAGACAAGAAGTCCTCACCCTCACTGTGATGCGGCTGAGACAAGTCAAAGCAGCCACAAACCTCCTCAACTTCTTTCCTTCGTTTAAGATTTTGGGTATCCACTCAACACATACTGATAAGAGGTCATGAATTATTGAGTGAATAAAACCGTGACTGATGTTCACATGTTCACGCTCTCTACCAATTCATTGATGCTTAGTTTCTGTTCATGTCTAATAGGCTTATCAACCTATGAAATTGTGCTGGGGATGATTGCAATGTGTCTTTGGCCTGGTTTGGATCATCTTTGCAACTTTCACGTCCTTCTCTGAACCGTTTGTTCTAACCCTTCATAATGGCCAATGTGATGCGTTGTTCACCGTAATCGCCAGTCATAAAGGGACTAATTTCTTGTTGGAAATCACCTTTGGCTGTCAGAAACCTAATTATACCATGCTGCTCTTCTTTTGGTCGCCCATTACCTTACACGACAATCTTCGACCTACTGTATGAACTTCTTAAAGAGCTTTGACTTCACATTTTTTCGGAACTTTTGTAACTGAGGAATTTCTCTTTGCAATGAGTTTTATGTAGCAGGTGATGGACAAAACCGTTCTTACTCTCACTTTCATTTAACTCTTCTTTATATTTAACGAAATTTTGTATTCAATAGTGCATCCTTAGTTTCATGTGGGATTGTGGCAACTACAGTTAATGCAAATTCAATTTTTTAAGTGCGATTCTCTGTAAACTCGTAATTTTCCATACAGAATCTATCAGAGCATGTTTTTTGGAAATGTTCATATTATTGTAATACTATTGCTCAGGAAATGAATCTATTTGATTTAAAAAAGGATCATTAAAGTTTGAAATCATGACGGGCAAGTCCCCTGCCTAGTATTACTAGACAGGGGACTGTATTTTCACTTAGTTGCGTAATATCTGCAAAATTATTAGACCTTAATTTGTTACAGAACTACCCATAAATGTAGACACAAATCATGGATATAATAATGTTTCATAATTGAACTAATTTAACATTTATGAAATCACTTACTAAGGACTGTTTTCGCAAAGGCCAAGATGCATACTTTAATCACAAATGTGGGGCTCCAAAACTAAAAAAGTGAGGTTTCAACACCGTTCTAGGCAATTTGATAAATTCACACTGATTACGTTAAACTTCATGCCAAGAAACATTTGCAAGAGTAATAGATTTTTTCTATTGCAGCCTTTGAATTCGTGACAGAGGGGACTGTTTGAAAAAAACTAAGGACAGAACTTACATGACAATATAGGGTTTTAGAAATACTCTATTGAACCGTATTTCATAAAAAAAATATAGTCACATTATTCTATTTTAAGATATGAATTGACATATTTATGTAGTGTTAATAGGTTTTCTGAAATGTCACCTTTAAATGTTTGACTACAATTGGGACAGCCAGGGGACTGTTTTTAGGGCTTAAATAATTTCTAGAAGCAACAAAAAAAATAAATTGGTATTGCTTCAAATATAATTGGGCTGCAAAGAATCAATGCTTTACTTGAATTAAGAGAGATAATTACTTTATTACACTTTATTATTTTTTAAATACTCAGTCCGGACAGCCAATTACAAGTTTATAGAGAAACGCCTTTAAGAGTTAAATTCAAGATTTGTCAAGATTTTTGAAGAAAAAGTTAATAAAAATTTTTAACGATTGGATAATATCCCCTGATCTTTACTGTTTAAGTTTTAATGTATTAATGATATGTATTTATTTTATTTTATTTTCTTTAATTCAAGAAATGGTAGAAGTAAAGAAAGAAATAGCTTAGTGTTAATTAATGTGTTTTATTAATTATATATTTTTAAATTCTAGAAATGGTAGAGGCAATGAAAAAAGTAGCTTCTCTGGATTTGGAGCTAACAGTTGAAGAACGCAATCTACTTTCTGTTGCTTATAAAAATGTTATTGGAGCTAGAAGAGCATCATGGCGAATTATAAGCAGCATAGAACAAAAGGAGGAAAACAAAGGAGCGGAAAATCGATTGGAAATGATCAAAGCCTACCGTATACAAGTATGTAAATTTAACATACTTTTATAAGCCAAAAATCTCCAAGTTCTATATTTTAGAAAGCTATTGCTATGAGGAAGTTAATTAACAAGATTTATTCTTATTTCTGTACACTCGTGATCAACTTTTTTTTTTTATTCTTTGTTGACACCTAGGTCTATTTACATACAGTAACTTCTTAATGTTAAGTATTTTCAAATAATACTTATTTCCCCTACAGAAAGCTACCTTTAAGGGAATAAAATTACAAGTTTCAACTCAAACTTAATTATGAAATTAGGCACAAATGTGAATATTTTAACATTCATTCACAATTAATTGATAAAGTCTTCATAACTTATCAAAAATAAAATGGTTCTTCCTACAAATGTTTAAACCAAAAACCAAAACAAAAGTTTTTACCAACCATGCTTAAAATAAATGGAGAAGAGATTTAGAAAAAGGGTAATGAGAGAGAATAAAATCCTGGCCATTCAGGCTGATTATAGTTTATATACTTGATAAAAAATAAAATTTAAGTTTTTTAAGAATAAAAAATTATTTTCAAGGACTCTAGAACAATTGAAACTGTTAAAAGCATTTCATTTATACCTTTCAGTTTCTAAAATTTTAATACTTTTTTGAAGTTTGACAGAATTGTTCTAACATTGCCAAAAACACCTGTTTTTAACTTAGACGAATTTCTTATTACAACTTTTTTTTTTTCAATTACTGATACTATAAAAAGGAAAAATAATCGAAGTGAAATATTCCCACCCCTCATCCAAAACAGATTCAGAGTCTACAGCTAGGTTCTTTAAAAATGGTTCTGTTTGAATTATATTTTAATGAATAATATAACTACTGCAAACATTGACATTAAGTAGTGTAGATAGTATTATTAAAATGAAAGAAAATTATTGCAGCATTTGAATTTTGTTTTAGGTTTGAAATTTTGAAAATGAGAAATTTGGTTTAAGTATAAGAAAACAGTTTGAGTTTCGGCAATTTTTACGAAAATTCAAATAAATTTGTATCTGATGTCTTCATTATTCCACAGAATGATTTTTGGGGGTTCGAATTTTTTTCAAAAAGAAAATCTCCCATTCAAGTATCACTTGTGTTTAAGTTGGGAGCTTTTCACTCTTTCCAAACTTTTCCATTTTGATGCTGTTTTAAATATATAATTTTAAAAACTGCAAGAATTTTATTTTTAGGTGGAAACTGAGCTGAAGGATATATGCCAGGATATTCTTAATGTTTTGGATAAGCATTTAATTCCTACTGCCTCTACTGGCGAATCAAAAGTTTTTTACTATAAGATGTAAGATCTTTATAATATATTACATTTCTTTGTGTTGATTATGTCATGGAATAGTGATTTAATTGTAGCATTTAATATTTTTAGGAAGGGTGATTATCACCGTTACTTGGCAGAATTTGCTACTGGCAATGACCGAAAAGAAGCTGCAGAGAACAGTCTTGTAGCGTACAAGGCTGCAAGTGATATTGCCATGACTGAACTTCCACCTACTCATCCCATCAGACTTGGCCTGGCTCTAAATTTCTCTGTCTTTTATTATGAAATCCTAAATTCTCCAGATAGAGCGTGCCGTTTAGCAAAGGCGGCGTTTGATGATGCTATAGCTGAGCTTGACACCTTGAGCGAAGAAAGTTACAAGGACTCGACTCTCATCATGCAACTGTTGCGTGACAATTTGACGCTGTGGACATCTGACATGCGACAGGATGGTAATGATGAAGGTGAATATCTTTTCCTGCAAATTCAATATGTTCTCTAAAACTATAAATTTGTGATGGTATGACGCAGAGTTGAGCTGAAAAGATTAATATCGAATATTTATTCAATCAAACCTCTTTTTTCAGATACCACTCTGAACCCGTGTGCCTAACATGGGCCACAGGGGTCTTTTTTTCCTCCAGAAAAAAAGTCTTTAGACTTTCAACAACTTCCATATTTGAAGTTAAAAATGCAAGACAACGTGTCTACAAGTACAAATAAAAGGATTAAACTGGGTTCACTTGACTGGTGTCAGTGAACCATCATCTTTTTGCACTGATGATGGGGCTTCATTTATAATAGCCCCGAAATAGCTATTTGCCAGAGTTTTCTAACTCTTTTTAATCCTTTTATTTGTACTTGTAGACACGTTGTCTTGCATTTTTAACTTCATTCATGGTACAAAGTTTTCGACTGCTTTTCTTACAAACTTCCATATTTGTTTCTATTTTATCTTTTTATTTCTATTTTATCTTTTGGTTTTAATTTTATTTATGCATTCATGTTTTGTTCTTACTTGTTCCAAAGATTATGCCATGTGAGAATACAGTCATGTTTGAGTAATTTAAATCATATTTTCATTACTGTGATCTTTGTTTTTCAAGTCGAAAATATTGTGGCCTTACTCCTTATTATGGTTTCATTTTGAAGGAAAGTGAATCTCTTGAAACATTGGTTCTCAATGGATATGGAGAGGTTCGCAAAAAAGATATTGTAATGGCAGAATTTTGACATCATTGTTTGATGAAATCTTAAAGTTAAAATGTTTTTTCTTCCTTTAACTTTACTGGAAAAAAAGACTTTAAAGTTAATTTGAGATAATTAGAACTCAGAAATCAAGGTATCAAACAGCTCTAGTAAACTTAGGTAAATATCGGAAAATGTGAATTACAATAAGTCAAGGATTTTTTGGTTTTATATTCATTGCATTTTTAAAAATTTGCTTGTTATGCCGGCTATTCTAACTACCGTATATACTCGCGTATAGATCGATCTCGAGTATAAGTCGACCCCCCTACTTTTTAAAGGAAAATCGGGAAAAAATCGAAAACCCGCGTATAAGTCGAGACCGCATTTTCTGAAACGATCGGGAACGTTTTGCCGCTATTTTTGAATGTAAATGTGTTGAAAAGAAGAAAAATGAAATGCACTGAACATTCTTGTGTTAAAAACAGCACGATTGTTATTCTTTTTCACAAAAAGGGTTCATTTTTGAGATCGTGATTTTCGTAAGTAGGGACCGATCTGGGAGGTTTTACCGCAATTTTTGAATTTAAACGTTTTAAAAAGAAGGAAAATAAAATACAGTGAGCATTCTTGTGTTAAAAATAGCACGATTGTTATACTTTTTCACAAAAAGGGTTCGTTTTTGCGATTGCGATTTTTGTCGGGTTCGATTTTACGATCGCGGTTTTTATAAGGGTACGATTTTGCAGTTTCAATTTTTGCTATCAGTTGCTTTTATTTTGCATTATTATCAATAAAATTTTGCGATGTAGCCGTATTACATTCTGTTTCAAAAAGATAAACGCCATCAATCGGAAAATTCGCGAATACGGCAATTCCCGCACTTTTCATGCCGTCGGTCGTTTATTTATTATTTTTTTTCCTTTATTTCACAATCAAACCATGCAAATATACAGTAGAATGTATGAGTATTTACTTCTTTAGCGTCTGTTTAAAATAGTTGCGCTGAATCGGAAAAATCTTCTGGTTTTTGAGTGTTTTTTTTCTCAAAAGTTGTTTGGGAAAAATTTTCGGAAATTCTGCCCCGCGTATAAGTCGACCCCCTAACTTTCAACTTCGTTTTTTGGACTAAATTTCTCGACTTATACGCGAGTATGTACGGTATTCATTATTCTACCAGTGCTTGAAATTTTTTGCTCTATAACTTTTTATTAGTTGTTTGGATACTTTTTCGGCTTTTAAAAATTTATTAAATTATCACATCTAATTTATTGATATTTTTTAGTTGGTATGTATAAAATTGTAAATTTTGCAACATTTAATGTCCAGAAATGAAAAACTATATCATATGTAAACTTTTTGGCAATTAAGAGAGTGACAAAATATTAATTAACAATATTTTGTCTAATACTGGTAAAAAATTTTGTTAAAAAAATAAATTTTCAAATAACATCGTATTATGAGCAGCAGCTAAAATTTACCAAGCTCTGGCATTACTTAGTGAAATGAAATCATTTTACGCATTGAGTTTACTAAAATGTATTGTGGGTGTTGGAAAATCAATGTTTCACTTATACCATCCTTTTCGTAGGAGGCTAAAAGCAGTAAAATATTATTATAAATCACGAAGAATGTTAACTCTATGAGGCACAATCTTTTTTTAACCACACCTACAGCTCATATTAAGATAAATCTTATGGAGTATAAAGCTTTCTTTGTGGAAGTACTAGAAGGTTGTAATTTATGCTTTAAAGCGGTTCCCAACCTTTTTTGTCTTTGCAAGCCCCTTCCAAAATCGAAACAAAGTTGTCGAAGATACATCAATGCATTTATTTCAAACATCGATTCAGAAGTCAGTCAATAAGTTATCTTTAAAAATTTCTTAGTTTAACTAAATGATCTTTTTTTTCCCCAGTAATATTAAATGATGACCAGAAAACACTTGAACTTCAGGCTTCATCTCAAGCAAAAAATGTTAAAATTCTGCCATTACAGTATTTTTTCAAGCCTCTTTTGTACCACTTGCGAATTGTGAACTCCCAGGTGCTCTCGAGAAGTACCATCTGTTGGAACAGATACTTTGGGGGATTAAAATATATTTTCAGTTTAGTTAGTCAGTTGTTATGAAATAAAATATTGTCAATCTACCAGTTTTTAATCGAATAAAATCTTACATTATCTCTTAAATTTTCCTAAAATTCTGTTTAAATGTTTCTAAAATTGCCCTAAAATTTAGAAAGTCTACTGCGATTCCTTTGGATAGGATATTATAATTTTTCATTCCTTAAAAAAAGGGGGGAGGGGGATGTTTAACTGCAGTAAATGTACAGCTCTGGTCTCTCCCCCTGTCTTAATGCTTTTAAATCTTTTAAGAAGCATAGTTGTCAACCTCACATCAAAAATCTAAGTTTTAACCTTTTGCTTATTGTTTTTCCTGCATAAACTAACAGTAAAAATGTTTGTTGAGCATTGTAAATACAATTTTTAGTATTATTCGTAGTTTAAATTTCATTGTATTTTGTACTAATTTAACAATTTTTAAGTTTCTGCACCTATTTCTTTTATTTGCTCTTTTGCTTCTGTTCCTTTTAAGGAAGTACATATTTTTCTTAAAACATCAGAAGATAGAATGAAGTTAAAATATGATAAAAATATGCAACTATAAGTAAATATTTTCTTTAGAAAACATTGAAACTTAGAGCTTTATTTGTGTTAAAATTAGTATTCTCTAAAAGATAAGAACTTCACCAATAATTTTGTAGTAGTTAAAATCACAAGGTAAAGATGAAATAACTTAAAATGCAAAATTTAATGAGTCGATTAAATCATTGACACTTCCAAAATAATTGAAATATTTACAGAATGTAATAGGATTAAAACCAGAAGCATGGCATGCAATTTTCTGTGAAATGTAATTTAAATTAAAGAAGCAAAGAAACAGTAACAAAAAGAGGATTAATTTGATAAAAAGATATGATAAAAAATAGATTTAATTTGAAAAAACATGGTTATGTTACGGTAATTTGATGATTTAGCTAATGAGGTTGAAATGTCAAGGCATAAAAGATCTAATTACTTTTAGTTTTCTATCAGGTTGTTAGCTCCCATTTCTAGGAGTTTTTCAAGAGGCAAATTTTCTTCACTTTTTTTTTTTTTTTGCTATCCTTAAATTGGTTGAACACTGTACACACTGTACAACTTTATTCTTATGTTTCTCTAAAAAGTTTTTCTTCAGTGCTTCACTTTAAAAAGGTCTAGAATAAACTATGTTAAGCTGAATTATATGTGTATGACACTTTGATTGTTCGCAGTATGTCTTGAATTGGAATTGAGCGATTTAAATTAGTTGTTTATTTTTTTATAAAATCATTGATTTAAATCAGCTGATTTAAAAAAAATCATTGATTTAAATCATGATTTTTAATTCAAAAGAATTAATTTGATAGGCATAAAGTTCAGAGTATTTTTTTGTGAGGAGCACAGGGAAAAAATTGATAATAATGTGTACAACAAAGTAGTTAATATTGGTTTCAAAAGGAATGCTGAAAACCTTTTGAAATGCTTGGAACCTATTACTGTGGCATTAGACTATGTACAGAAAAATACCTGCACAATTGCTGAAGCTGTACATATTTGGAAAACTTTGCTGGTAAAACTTGAAGATTTGGATGAAGGCGAATCTATTTTGACATCCTTTAAAAAGTGATACCAGCAAGCATTAAAACCCTTCCATTTCTTGGCTTATCAATTTGATCCTCACTATTGGGCAGGGTTGTTTGATTTCGTCCGGGGTGGAAAAAACCGCCGGAAAAAACCTGGAAAAAACCGCCCCGGACAAAATAGCATTTTGTCCATTTGTCCACTTTAAAGAAAATGACAGTTCTTGATTAAAAAATCCAAAGTTTAAAAGTAATGTTTTAAAATATTGATTTTTTTCAATGAGGTAATAGTTTTACTATCAAAATTAGCACACATAAGTATGTATACAAACAAATATTTAATAAACAACAGATACTATAAAAATATAGTATCTGTATAAAATAAATGAATGTTAACGATAAGATTTAATGCTTATGAAAGCACACATTAGCAGTAAATAATTTTAAGATGTTTATTTGTTGTGAAGGAGTTTCATTGCCAATAATAAAAGTGTATATAAAATATAAAAGTAGAAATAAAATTTTTTAAAGATTTGAGAAAGAAAATTTTGCCATGAAATGAAATATGTTCCTGTTATCACATTAATCTATCCATAAAACAATGCTGTGTACATAAATATTTTACAATGGGGCGACATTCATTAAATCCTCAAAAAATATAACGTAAAATGACCAAATGAATCAAAATTAAACCAATATTTCTTGTAGCATCCTAATGGGCAATTCCAGGCAACATGGGAACTCGGTGTTAAAAAAAAATGTTGAAAAATTGTCTTAATTTTTTTTTGTACGTTCTCTATATTGATTGAAGTTTACAAATTAGAATAAGGAATCTTCAGTCGAATCATTTTCTTTTTGTAAGAGAACTTGTTATATGAGCTCACAATCTTATGAAAGTCTCTCTCTGCTAGACACAATTTTAAACAAGCATATTTTATTGGTTTAGAATGTTTCCACAATTTAATTGCATTTTTTCCTGGCAGATTTATTCGATAAGAAAACAATTATTAATAGTACATTTTGAAATTTATTCTTAAAATAATTTTTTTAAGTAGTTTTTAAACCATTAAAATTTGTGTAACGTGAGTCACGTAAAACTTAATTTTTTTAATATTTCCAAATTTTATAGCTTATAAATTAATTTTTTTTTCCTGTTTCTCCTACTCATGTATATTTACAAAAAGAAATTATCAGCCAATTTAGAGTTTTTTGCTTTTTTATTCAAAAATAAGATGGTTTATTTTGTAACTTGAGTCACGCGAAAAGTGAGTACAGCCAATAGAAGCTAATATTCACTTCTTAAAAGTATTTAAGTGTTCCTAATGTGTGTTTTAGGGTCTAAAGGGAGGGTTAACACTTGTACACACCTATATATAATTAATAACACTGATAAAATTAAATATAAAATAGCGTAATTTTATTCTTCTTTAGTGTTTTTATAATCTTTCATTAGTGCACAGGGTCCCTGTTTTGGCCTCAGCTTTCCAATGTGTAGCAGCTGAGTTTATGCATGCACATATTTTTCTTCCGTACTAAGAAAGGTTTTTCATTCCAGTAAATAATTTTTTAAAATATTTAACGAGTAACCGCAGTATGACAGAAAAGGTGCGAGAAAAATTAAAGCAAGAAGGGAAGTAAATTTGCATGTAAACAGACAAGAATGTCTGACGAAAAAGTCGAAAAGCTAAGATAATTGCCTCTAGCAATTCAATATAAGCTGAAAAATAAACATATGAAACTTTCAAAGGAAATTTTGGCTAAATTCAAACTTCGTAAATATCACTTCAACAAGTACACAAATATGTCAAATACACTAAGGAAGACTCGCCAAAACAAGGAGAAATTCCGTTAATTCACCTCAACAGTTAAACTGTAGTCATAAGTGAGATTACTCAATACTCATCCGAAAATGTAATGTACGTTTGAAGAAGAAATTTCAATGTCCACTGAACCTCATGCTGAAAAAATTATTTATCCCAAGAAAATCTAAACAAAAATGATTTAAAAATTAGCTTGAGTGAGAGAAATTTTTTTTTATACATATAAAATTGGAACATAAGAGAAATTTTAAAATGCAAGTCCGAACATCTCACTTGGTTCTCTTTTGAGATGCTTAAAATTTTAATTATTCATCGTAGTCGATGATGAGAAAAGTAAGTTCTTTGAAGTGAGCCTACTTCTGACAGCAGTCAACGAATTTTACAGCCATTATACAACATTAAATGTTATGATTGATATCAGATGAAATCTAATGGTGTGTTATATTCTGTAAAAGTTTCCAGAATTTGAAATCGGTACAATGCAGCCACAGAGAAAATATGGGAAGTAGTATAGAAAAAAGGATAAACATATGTTTTGGAAAATTGGAATTGATGAATCCACTCTGATCCGTTCAGAGGGTTAGATGCAAGCTGTTAAGAAGAATTTTAACCCCTAGTGTATGGGACAAAAATTCGGCTGCGAAAAAATGGGCCGTTGTAAGAGGGGTGGCCCGCTTGTAAAAGTGACCGCTCGGAGAGGTTTTACTGTATTTAAAACTGATCCAACTAAAGAAAAGAAGCCATTAAGCATTAATTTTAATTGAATTAAGGTAAATCTCTACACAAAATTTTCAAAATAAATGTAAAAGTAAAGGACTAAAACGGAGATGTAACGTGAGTCACGAAACTATCGTAACGTCAGTCACACTCAAAATATTGGAATAACTTAATTAGTGACTGCAAAATGAACTTAATTTTCGTATATATCACAACTTAGAAACATATTTTGTGCCATGAAAAGCAGTTTTTAAATTTTATTATTCTGAAAGAGCAGAATCTTAGGTTTTTTAAGTTACTCAAAAAACTTGGAGTTCCTTTTTTTTGTAACGTGAGTCACGCTGTTATAATTAAGGTTGAAACGCCATCTATTTCTGTTGAAAATTTAAAATGACTGACATCCACATGTTCACACTGCATACCAGATGACTGTCAACAGCTTTATTAAATCAGGCATGGTATTTCTTTAATACAGTGGTTCTCAACGGGCGATACCGCCCCCGGTGGGCGATAGGGAAGATGTTGAGGGCGTGAAAATATTTTGGGCGATAGAGGGGCGGTGGACAGATTTTGGGCGGTAAAGGGGCGGGGGGTATATTTTCAAATGTACTTGTGAGAACATGTTTTAGGCTGGGCGGCAGGAAACAGTCATCTCTTATATCCCCTAAGTATAGCTTAAAAAAATATTTTCTGCGGATATCTCCCAATCCCTGATCTTTTCTCTTAACGTCATGAGCGATAGCCTAAAATTTGTCAATAGCACGAAATTTAAGAGTCCACCTATGCTTGACCGACTTTTTGTGTCGCTAGAGCTTCCCCCCTAACAAGGTAACAATCGGCATTTGTTCACGTGCAATGTGAAAAATTTTCCGGAGAAAACTCCCGAACCTTGGCCATTCCCTCTTCATCAATAACAATTATGAAAAATCTTTATAACAGACCTCTTTCTCCCTAGTTAATGTTACCATTAAATTGTCTAAAATTACGTCAATTTTATATGTTTTACAGGGAGCGGAATCTGAATTTAAGTGTCAACCACCACGAAAACACAGAACTAAAAAACCACATTTTTAAGACTTCGTTTTCAAAAGAAATTTTCGAGGATATCCCCGATACTTTACCGCAGTCTTTTCTCTGATGTCACCAAAGCATACTTATAACTTTTCGTTATCTTATCGAACCTTCAAAGCCATTCAAACCTTTTCAACCAATAATCAAAAAGAATTTCTTTGAATTGAACTATCTCTTGATTTTTAAATTCAACTTATACCAGTTGTTTTAATTAACAACTTCGTTTATAATCTTTAAAAGGTGACAGGTACGGGCTATAGTTTCAAGTCCTTGTCCCGTTCTGGGAAAAAATAGGAGGAACGGCTGTTACCTTTCCGTAGTAAAATCCCATATCCGTACATAATAAATAGGGATGCGTATGTGCATAGTTGCAATATAATAAGAGCAAGACTGTTTGGGTGTCGGACTGTTCAGGAACTATTTTAACGTAATGTATTTTTCAAAATATATTGGTTTCATACAAAATGTCGAAAAAACGATGCATTTTTTATTTCAAACGTGTTTTTTTACCCAAAAAATGTTCACTTCATTTAATGGACCTCATTCTATGCACTTGATTTTTACTGGACACCAGCTCTTATTAGAGGGGGGGTGCCCCACTTTTTCTAAAAATTATCTTAAAGAAAAAGAAAAAAACATAAGTTTTTACTTTATAGTCATTTTTCAACTAGTCGGTGGGGCAAAATTATAGTATAAACCTGTCCCTCATCCCCTCTTCCACTTTTACGCCCGTCCACAAAGGGGGCGCTGAAAAAAAATTCAACCCTACAGGGGGGCGGTGGCTGTAAAAAGGTTGAGAACCACTGCTTTAATATATATAACATTTACTTTTGTAAAATCACGTCAAATTGTAACGTAAGTCACGTGGAATTGCCCTAATGTATTTCCAAATACAAATGATATACATTTGTATGTGTATTTAATTCTGTTTTGTATGATAACCTTATTCTATTTTGAAAAATGGGTAATGCAAGAGAGATACTAATTGCATATCATAACATTTTTATACATCAAACGTATGAAAAAAATGTTTTTTCTTCCATTTTGTCCATTTCGTCCAATTTTGTCCATTTCGTACATTTCTTCCGGCGTCCCGGACTTTTTACAAAAAAGTGGACGAAATGACAACCCTGCTATTGGGGGAGAAGTTGACTGACAAAGAAAAAAAAGAATCGTTAGTTTGCGAACAAAAAATACTCCTCAGATGCCATTTGTGTTTTGCTGAAATTTCTGGACAAGTCAGATCCATGTTATGAATTACTTTTCAGTGATGAAATACTAAATAGTATTTCTCTGCTTGATTGTGGAGTCTTCTCTACAAATGCGGAAATTAAT
Source organism: Uloborus plumipes (assembly GCA_038373865.1). Lineage (NCBI taxonomy): Eukaryota > Metazoa > Arthropoda > Arachnida > Araneae > Uloboridae > Uloborus > Uloborus plumipes. The sequence continues at coordinate 22,958 of JAXGGA010013832.1, forward strand.
GAGCTGAAACAAGTTCTCAACCAACTGTTGACTGCCAGAGCATCAACTGCCTCGATTGAGAGGATTTTTTCAACCTACGGGTTGGTACCATTTCCATGTTCTTAGTTTGTAAAAAAAGTTTAGTAATGTAAAAAAAGAGGGAAAGCAGCTGAAATTTTTGTACATCATGGCCTTTTTTTTTTTTTTTTTTGCTAAAAATGTCAGATATTCTAAATGTTATGAATCTAAGCAGTACCTGTCATTTTCATGCCATCTTCTATTTCATCCTTTGGAAGTTTCTAAATGGAAATGAGCATTTTGTCTGTGAACTTTCTTAGTGCCTTGTCATCATATTGGGAACGACATAGTGAACTTTTATTGTGGGCCTCGCTGCGTATAGCTTTGTGCAATGATGGTAACTCTCAAGTTCATTTACATTTTATTTAAATATTCTAGACAATGCAGTACTTATATTCACGTCTATCAACCATAATTTACATGTCAGATAAAACTACACTTCATCATATCTGGAGCACCACTCCACCAAAGCAGTCTCTCCCCTAGTCACTTAGAATCTAATGTCTCTTATATCCTTTTCCCGCTGACCCGATCTTGCTCATCTCTGATCTAAAAATAAGTCCCATATGTTAGACCCACCTGCCGCATCTGGAACTGTTTCTAAATGCCGCCTAGTACGGTCAGCCAGGAGGTTGACAATCTATCCAACCGTTACAACGACGAGTGTGTGGTAGGAACAGGGGACACCTGACGTGAAAAGGAGGGTTTTCTTCATTATTTTGGTATTGTTTTGCTCTCTAACAAATGGATTCTATCCTTAAAAAATATGGGATATTTGTATGAACACTCCTTTGAGAATACCATAGCTCTGTTTTGTTATGATTAAACTATTAGATTTGTACTCTTGTAGTGAAACATTTTTTTACAAAATATTACAATATTTACTTTTGCAGGGGAAGGTGAGCAGAAAGAACAAGTACAAGATGTGGAAGATCAAGATGTTTCATAAACTGTTTTTATATTCATAAGAGAAAAAAAATAAGAAACTGTGTTCCATTAATTCGTTACAATGTGAGATGGTTTTGTGTTTATTGCCACGTAGGGTATTTCCTTTGCTCATTTTTTATTCGCAGGTGTTTTGTGTCTAAAAGTGCAAGAGCATCTTCTTCTAATCGGAGAACTTGTGCCAGCCGTGACTATCTTAAATATGTATTTTAGACCTTGTTGTCTTTTTAGATTCTTTTATGTCCCTTATTCAGAAGTTAAATGTTGTTGTTATGTGATACTTTTTGTTTCAAAAGAAAGGCCATGCATACTTGAAATTATATTTAAAGTTTTGAGTAGTTGGGATAAATTTTATGTCCGAATATTGGGGGAAAATATATTTTGCAACTTCATGCTTCTACTCTTTTGACATTTTGGCTTGCTAAAAATATTTTGAGTTAATAGCTTAATGTGTATGAGTTTATATATGTATGTGTGTGCATGTAAAAACATTTTATTCTTGAAGTGTTGCTCAACATAATCATTTTCTAGAGCTGTAATTTTCCAATTTAGTTTCATAATAAAGTTCCATTATAGCTTTGGTATGAGATTACATTTTGTCTTGTGGAAACTTTTTTCTGCCTTGCCAATATTTTAATGTTTTGTTGTCTTACACACACATCCATATATGTGCAATTGTTTTTAAAATTTTAATACATGGCTGGCTTATGAAGTATTATGGCACCTAAGATTAATTTTTCTCTTTGCATTTTTATAAGCCAAATTCTCTAAGTAAATTTTAAAGTCTAGTATCCCAAGTACATCTTGTTAGTATTTTATATAAAATCAGTAGAACAAATTCTTAAGTTTGCTTCTTATGCATTTGTAAAATTTATATTTCACATGTAACTGTTATTTCATGGAAGTTTTCATACTCAGGCATACGTAGTATAGCTCTGAATGTTTCATTAGTATGTACTATAGTTTATTTTGAAAGAAACACAAATAATCATGATATGAATTTAAGAGTGAGATGGCACTGTTGCCAAGAGATATTGTTCCAGAAAATTCTTTTAGTTAAAAATTCAATGGCTTTATAGGACTCTAAAATATTCGGTTGCTATTTATTATAGATCATTATTATTTTTAATGTAAACCAAAGTCTTTAGAAAATAGATATTTTTAGTCTTAACTAATTAAACTGATAATAGTTAAACTTTTTTTTTTCTGTTTGAAACAACTACGCAAATACATAGTTCATGCGTCTTATGGAAAATTTTTGCTTATGATAGATTTTATTGTTAGTGTCTATTTCTTGCACTGACTAGAGTTATTCATGCCATCCGAAACCAATGCATTTTCCGTATTTAATGGTACATTATGTTTTTCTATAGTACATTCAGAATTATTTGAAATATTTCACCCATATTATTTCTTGAAAACTGGTGCTAAATTTCTCGTAGCTCTTTTTCTTGAATGTTTCAGTGTGTCTAGTGCTCTGTGTTTGGTGTTAACTGTCATTTTTGCCAATGTTATGTTAACTTTTCTGTCTTAATAATAACCTAACGTTTTTTTTTCTTTTCAAATTGTAGGTATAAAAATGTATAAAAGTCATTAAGTTCAATTTTTAGGATTGTTTTATTGCAATATAATTAATAAAAATAATATTCTGGATGATTTTTAATGTCTCATGTGATTATATTTTTAGTAGCTTCCAGTGTAAAAAACTAATACCATGAAATATCCAAGGTGTAGTTGGCATTAAATAAACATGATATGATTTCAGTGCCTTTGAGATCTAGCAGCTTAGACTGGGTATATTTTTTCCATTACGGATAACAGTTATTTTTGAAAAAGGTATTGCAAAAACTGCTCCTTTTTTTGTCATTTATTTTACCTATATAAATCTGTTACTTTATGTAATGAATATGGCACATTCTTCTGGTAACTGATTTTTTCTTATACTATATGTATATTAAAATTTTATTTATTGAGATATTTATAATTTGTTTCCAAATCATGACATGTAAACTAGTGTAATGCTCGTACAGCTAGCATTGATGTCTGGATATTTTAAGTTACTTTTTTTATTGTTAGTTTTAATATTTTCTAATGAAAGATTTAAGTTGTAGGTTGAAAAAAAGAAGCTTAAATCAATGCTACCTAACGAATATGCAATTGGAAAAAAGCCAGGAACCAAGATATTGTACAGTTTTTTGTAAACAGAATTCTGTTTGTTTATTACATACGATGATGTAATGTAGGTGGCACTGTTATGAAAATGATTTGACTGACATCTTTTCACAATTTTTCATTCCATCTGTAGAACAGAACATTGTATGCTTTTTGTACAACATTCGTTAGTTCTTGCTATATACAGTCATTCCAGCGGAATGTAGATGATATCTCAAAGCTGTGTTTTATGATGTAATAAAGTAATAAATGTCACCCTTGTTTCCCTTACTTCAGTGTTATTTTTGTGTGCTAGTACATAAGTTTCAAAGTCAAAAATGTCTATTAATATGTTTCAAAATCATACTTCACTTCACTCTAGGTTCCCCCGTACCTACCACTACGCGTAGTTTTACCAGAATGGGGGCCCTGAAGAGCGCTGTTTTTTTTTTTTAATTTTTTTTTATCCTGACCAGAAGTTGAGCAAACACCTGGTCCAGTACCCCCAGAGGTATGATTTACTTGGTGACCACAATCATTATTATTTAACTTCGCCCGGCTACCATTAGTGAGGACGGTGGATGTTTGACCTTTTAGAATCGAACCTGGGTAAAAATTATATTGAAACAAAGACATTAAAATAGTGATGCAATGAAATACAAATAGGTCTTGAGTAATTGTATATTATGGAGAAATTTAATTAACTTGGAAAACATTTGTTTAAAAACTCTGCTGCAAAAAGAAACAGAGCTTAGTTGATTTTAATTACAAAAATTAGTTTTCAATAGTCATTCTCTTTCAATCTGTAAAGAGAAGTTGATCATTTCAACATTTTTCACTAAAAACGTGCAGTAAAATACCATTTAGCAAAAGATATTTCAAAATTTTAGCCAGATTTTAATACTAGCGAATGTCGGATCATTCATCACCACTAACCCAGAACAATGGTTTCCAGCATTTAATGAATTTTTCTCACAATATGGATGTTGATGCATGCGTAAAATTAGCACCTTAAGATACACTCCATAATTGACGCTTAGCTCAAAGTAGTCTAACCCGCTGAACTGAAAAAATATAAGTTCTGTTTTCTGGAATCAAAATACATTACAATGGTACAGTGAAAATGTATTCATTAAGTGGGATATTCTTTTAACCAATATTCTAATCAATGGGCTCAACTATTTCTTTTTCATTAATTCCTCAAAATTAATTTTTTATGGTCTCAAATCACTTTGTCAAAAACATGTCATTGGAAAGTTTTAATTAATTGTTATAAATGCAAACGAAGTTAAACTTTTGGATCCGAGCTATTTTTTTTTAATTTTTCTTTCGACCCAGGTAGTACGACAGTTGAACCACAGATTTCCTTTCCATTGAAAAGAGAAGGTATAAACTCGTACCAGACATATGAAACCTTGAAAAAATCCCCGGCTCCAAAGGGTTCGAGTGAAAATTTTAACCTTGTCCTCTAAAGAAAAAAAACTTATGGTGGGTCATTCCATTTTAAATCAACAAATTTTCAAAAAAGTTGTTGCATCACCATTTTTGATTTTGATGAAAATTTGCATGTGTATTCCTTTTACTTCCCAGAGCTCAAAATAGTGTTCATTTTATTTTTAAAAAATTTACCCTTTGATATATAGGTCATTTATTGAAACAATGATGAACAATTGTCTTATGAACTATAACTTTTTTCTATCAAAGATTTTGGGCTCAAATATAGCTCATTGGAAAGCTAAGAAAAAGATCTTTTTATATATGCTATCAATAAATTTTAGATTTAAAAAAAATATTTATTTTTTCAAGGTCAAAGTTCACGACGAAAATGACATTTTTTACTACTTTCGAACATTAAAAAAAACCCTTGGAAGGTTCAAAGTAACAAGCCGATTTTTTCATCATATATTCATAGTCATGGTTACTTACTGAATAAAAAAAATGGCTTGTTACTCCACCCTCTTTATGAGATATGCCCCCCCAAAGTTGTAGATTTTTTAAAAATTCTAATTTTCAACGCTAAAAAAAATGCATGTGGGGGACACATTGAGCTCTAACACTAAGAGGAGAGCGAACTCGACGGTCCGTTTTCGGTCCAAGCGAGTATGGCAAAAGGATTGCTCTTTTCGCATTCAAACTCTAGTTTTATTCACTAAAGCGTTTTACTATGTATTTTTCGAATCTTTGATCTTCCCACTTAAGGATGCTAAAAGAAGCGCTCTTTTCCTATTAAACAAGACGTTTTATTATGCGAAACGTTCTGCCCAATTCGCTGGAAATTCGGACCGTGAGCTTCAATGCTGAAGTATGGGAAGTTCTCTCTCCTCTTAGTGTTTTAGCTCAATGGGGGGACAAGATAAAAAATTTTTCATTTGTGGTATTTTAAGTACTTTTTACCAGCTTTCTAATAAAACAAAAGGTGCTTTGTTATTCAAAGGCGTTTGGCAGATATAAGGTACTGAACTTTCAAAAAATTGCACAAAAACAACACGATTATTTTCATTTTTTTTTAAAACTTTTTTTTACTTAAATGTAATTATATACCTTCAGGGGTGATTGTTTTCCGGTATTTTACCGGATTTCCGGTACTTTCATGATCGATTCTGGTATTTTCATGTTCAAAAATACCGGAAAGAAAATATTTTTAATTATGCTTTTATCTTCTCCCCTCCGGATTTTTTTCTCTTTTTCGAAGTTTCGATGATTTTTCCGAAAATTATAAATAATATTCATCAAATAGAAATGTTCAGATGCCATTCTTTTTTTAAACTCTAATAAAAAAATTTATTTGCACCTTTTTTTTTATTTTGATGCCTTCATTTAAAAAAATGCAATCCATTTGCATCCAATATAAGAATCGCATTTTTCTCATTTTTGATGCTTATTACCTTTAGTTAGGAGATAAATAAATGAAATATGTTTTTATTTGTATTAAAAAACCGTAACTTTAAAATTCTTGAGTGAAATTCTGTGTGTTTTATGAAAATCAAAATGTCAAAGTTAAAAATTGAAGCTCTAATTTAAATGTGTTTGTTTTCGAAAGGAAATTAATTACTATATGTGTATAATTACAAAATTAGGTGTGCTTAAGCAATAGGCGCCTTGGTTTTAAAAAAAAAACATCCGCCCCCACACACACAAACATTTTATCTTTAAAACTTTCAGGTATTTTTTTATGAACTCACAATCACCCCTGTATACCTTATTCTTTGCCTTTAAATGCTAAAAAAAGACTAAGAAGAGCAATGAAAAAACATATTTAAAGTTTAATAAGATAATTTAATATTTTTAACACCTGGGAATATAGAATACCACTAAACTTGTCTGATTTTTAAACATCTTGATTGCTACCTACAACAGGACTGAGCATTTCTCAACTTGTCCACGTTTATTCATACCATGTGGTCATCCTTGTTCTCTAAGAAGCTCCATAAAGGTGGCAAAACTTGGCAAGAAATTTTTTGCTTGGTAGATACAAACAGTTTCAATAGTTTTACACCCAGTACTCAGGTGCAGTAAAGTTTTATCATCATCACTACTCAGAAATACTATTTACAGTAGACTGCCTACTGTAACTTAAAATATTACAGTCATCATTCTCAAAAACTCCTATGAAGCATTTATGGTTATCCATAACTTATTCACAGTTTATATGTAGAAAGACAAATTTAAATTTATATTTAAGGATTCTAAAGAATTTCTTCTTTTACCTTTACAAAACATTCTGTGAATATGAATGAAATTGAATTGAAAAGAAATCACATCAGCTTCACAAGATTTTACAGCAGAAACACTAGCTCAACAATCTACTTCTTTCAGAATTTGACAGACAACTAAAATACATATGTGAGAGCAAGCCAGAACAAGGATGACCACATGGTATGAAACCAGTAAGTAACCATGACTATAAATATATGATGAAAAAATCGGCTTGTTACTTTGAACCCTTCATGGGTTTTTTAATGTTCGAAAGTAGTAAAAAAGTCATTTTCTTTGTGAACTTTGACCTTGAAAAAATAAATATTTTTTTTTAATCTGAAATTTATTGATAGCATATATAAAAAGATATTTTTCTCAGCTTTCCAATGAGCTATATTTGAGCTCAAAATCTTGGATAGAAAAAAAGTTATAGTTCATAAGACAAAGCATCAAAACGCCAGATTTTCGCTGTTGCCAACAAAAATGGCCTATATATCAAAGGGTAATTTTTTTAAAAATAAAATGAACACTATTTTGAGCTTTGGGTAGTAAAAGGAATACGCATGCAAATTTTCATCAAAATCAAAAATGGTGATGCGCACCCCATTTGTTGATTTAAAATGGAATGACCATGGTACAACATGTGTTCTGCCCGGTTCCTAAAGGTTAAGAGAGGATGCAGTGGCATACTCTGGGTGGGCTGACTAAGCTGCAACTCGCTCGGAAATTTTCAAAATATTTTTATAAAATCTATACTGAACTTATTTTCCCTTTTTCGCAAACACGGGGTAGACTTTCGTAAGTGAAAATTAAGTTTTAATGGATAAAACTGAAGAAAATGGAAAACTTTTAAAAACTTAGATTCAGATATTATTTAGTTTCCATTCAGTGCAGTCGGGGGCTGAAGAGGGGGGTTGCTACCTACCCCCTCACCAGCTTTTGTGAAAAGGGACTACACTTTAGTTATACTATAATAATTATAAGAGAAAACATTCGTAGAACTGAAGTTTAAAGTTGAGAAAAAATAATCAAATAAAAAATGCCACCCACCCCCCATAGAAGTTTATTGAAAAAACAGTCGTAAAATATTTTAAGGAACATCCGAGAGTGCATTATTGAGATTAACCCATAAAAATTTAAAATAAGTTACTACAAGTTTAAAGTTGTAGCAAAATAAAAGTACATTATTGAAAAGTATGCCGAGAAGGGGCACTTGTGAACAAACAATATTTTTCCCAGTTAACATGGAGAAAAAAATTATGTAGATGGTAGCAAGAGTACTATATCCTGTCTGAAATTTCAAAGATCTAAATCATTTTGTTTTTTAGTTATGAGATCTGTTTCAGAAGGTGCCAGAAGAGTACATTTTTGTTCCAGTTCTCGGAGTAAAAACACATCAAAAAAGTTTTTTTGTGATTTTAACTTTATTCATCTTAAAGTGGGATTTAGTATGTTTTAGTAAGTTTTATGTACTATTTTTTGAAATGGAAAAAAAAAATTCGTTTTTTATCAATTTATGCCTAAGTTGAGATACGGGACACATGTGAACACATTGTGTAGGGGCAGATGTGAATACTTCTAAGGTGCCCCATAATGGTTTTTAGTTGTTTGAAATATTGTTGATTTTTTTTTAATATTGAATAATTAAAACTTTCAGTTTTTGATAAAAATCTGAAAGTTGCGAAGAAATGAAAGTTAGAACTTGCCGAACTTGAAAAAGGAACAGTCAGAAGTTGTAGAAAGTGACACTGAGTCCGACCTTAAGTTTGAAGGCCGCAACTATTAAGAAATTTGCTGAAGTCAACCTTGCACCAGAAAATTTAGCTGTGAATGACTTTTTCCACATAGAATTCACTACAAAAAAGACAAAAATTCACGATGTTCGCCATATTGTTAAGTTCATGAGGAAGCAGAAGCATGAAACTTTTATGTTTCCAAAAGTAGATGATACATCGATGGTAAACACTGATGGTATTCTTCTAAAAAATACCACCTACAATGTTAGGTGGCACATGTCAAGTTGCATCTTCTGTCTCTTTTTCTGTAAAACTCTTGAAGCTACAATGCTTATTGAATGGAGTTTATTAATTGTGTAGAATACATACCTTGATATTTTCATTCTAAGTGTTTGTCAATGTGTAATAAACAGTATACTTAAAAATACGCTTAAGCTTATTTTGTACCATTTATGGATCCGTGTTTACTTATGCCCCAGGTGTGTTGACAACTGCCCCTCCACTGGGGAGGATGTGAACAAAATTCAACGTATTTTAGACTATTTTTTCGGCTGGAATTCACTGTTTAAGAAAAGAGGTAACTGAATGAAAATATTAGCAACTGTTTGATCATGCACAGTACTTGTTTCTTTTATATCTCAAATTAATAATGAAAAGTATACAAAAATGTCATTTTTTTTCACGTGTTGTTCACTCTCCCCTATCAGTTTAAAAACAATTGATGTGTGGCGTACTCAGAGAGCACATAACCCGAGGCCTTTTGACTCGGTGACCAAAGTACTGGGTTGGCATCACCGGGGAACACGTCGATCCGTACGCCACAGATGGATATAGAAATATGAGAGCTTCATGGAGTCACCGGTCGTTTTACAGAATGTGAAGTAAGCCTTAAGCAAGTTAATTTTACAAATTCAATTTGCTTAGAAATTATTATCGTTCTTACAATAAAGTTACGTAAAAAATGATTAAATATTACTAGATAAAACAGAAAGTATGCCAAAAGTCCGTGAAATCCATAACTCAGTTAAGGATCGACATACAGCTGTTGGGTTATCAAGATTCCTCGTTTTTCGCCGTTCCTACAACATGCACTCCACCTGATATAACATTTCTTACAATGCACTGCAGATACAATTCGTCGTCATAAGCATATTGGTCACATTGAGGTGGAAAATGTCCAAAAGGTTTAGCGCCGAGTCGCCTCATTGCTGGAGTAGACGTTACTCTCTTACATAATTTTAAGCCTAATAAAAGAGAAAATAAAATATAAAAAATGTTTTTTAATTCTTAAAAACTATTGGCTCGCACTAAAAAGTGTGCAATGAACTAAACATATGATTTCGTTTTAATAGTGGAGGAGCAACTGGTCAAATTTTAATTTCCGTGCCCTTTTTGTGATACAATTATGACAGTTGGTTTTTCTGAAAGGTATTGGCACCAGAAATACGAATTCGGATGTTGCCACCCCCAAAAATAGTGCAGGGGGGCGTAAGTTGGGGCCAAAGTTTCTTCACTAAAATAACTATATCTTCATAATTTCATGGCTTACAACCAGATTTCAAAGCGTAAAATGCTTAAATTCACTCAAAAATAACATTATAACGTATAAAAAGCTGAATTCAAATTGCTGACACGTGTTTCTGAGCTATTAAGAGCTCCTTTTTCAGTGTACAAAATGAGAGCTTATGAATGAAAATTCATCCGGCTGAAGGTGTTTTTTTTTCATTGAATAGAGGTTATCAAGCCCATCATTCGGACAACCAGGGTGGGGGGGCGTGCCGCCTCTCCCCCCCGCCCCTTTTAGAACAAAATGCAATTGCACATTTGTGTACGCCTTTATCCTTCAACACATAGTACACATTTAATTGGCACTTTTGCCCGGGACTGTAATCGCCCCCCCCCCCGGGGGGGATTGCAAAATTAATGTTTATCTTTATTTTTTTTAATTATTATTATTATTTTTTTGATCAGGGAAAGGTGTTCAATTACCCCCACTAATCTGATAACTTGTTCCTCTTAAAGAGCAATTTTTTTCGTCACTTTTCGCCCACCACAATTTTTTGTAGCTTAAAGCACTGCTAAAGGAAGTTTTTGCAGCCACAAATGTTCTTTAAACAATATAAGCCAGTGATACTCATTGTTTATGGTCTGAAACATGCCTGAATTTTTAAGTTAAAAAAATAAGAGAAAGATTTTTAATTATTTGTATTCACTCAAATAATAATATAATGACAACATTAATGAACCCAAATTTCCCATGGACTGCTTAACATTGTGTTTGTTTCTGTTGCTGAGTGTACAAAGTAATTTTAAACAAACTAAACATTTATTGAAACTAAAATGTTTTATTTCATTATACATCACTATACATTTTCAGCTTTTATGTGCAAACAAAATAGTTAAATAAAAACATGAAA
>JAXGGA010013833.1:0-15000 GCA_038373865.1 Uloborus plumipes
TGTCAAGTTATTTTGATGATTTGGGTGCAAAAATTGTCAAATTTTTTTATTGCAAAATATCAAATGTCTACTACAAAATAAAATATACTTAGTTGTTAAAAATTGATAGTTTGAATCACATGGGTAAAATATTTAAAGTTTTGTAGCCACTGCATATTTGCTTGAGGCGGCTGCCACTCAACATGGCAGTTGTAAAGTTCGCTTCTAGTGGAGCATTATTTTCTAAAAATGAAAATAATTTTATTATTTTCTAAAAAATAAATGAATGAAAAAAATAAATAAATAAAAATGAATACCTTTCAGTAATTTAGTCTTGTGTGGCGTAACTAGAAACACTTTTCCAAGCACAAACCCGAGAAACAGTCGAGTTTGACAGATAAACGTCTCCCGATATATATTCGAGTATAACAATACGATGCACTCAAAAAAAAAATTACCCCGAGTAATACTCGGGCGTGACATTTTCGAACACCAATGCTGTGCCCGAGATTATCTCGGGCATGACAGTTAAGAGGTTAAATTCCATAATAGATGCCTTAAGTGTTAAAATAGTGGCTTAAAGTGAGTAAGATAACAATTCAAACATTTACACACCCAGTTTGTCACGAATCAATGCAAAGTAATGTTTTTACAATAATTCATTTTCTAAATCTTGCGAATTTCAACATAATTCACTAAATTTTTCCCAAAATATCGCCAATAGCTCCAAATTGAATCCAAGTTCAAAAAAGTCATTTTTTCGCCAAATTAGTCCCCAACTTGGCGAAATGTCGTCAACTTGGCCACCAATTTGGCGATATGTCGCCAAGTTGGCGAATCACACATGGCGACCAAAAGCTGGGCGATATATCGCCAAGTAGTCGCGACAAGTCATATCACTTAATCTGCATTGAAAATAATATTGATTTACCCCCCCCCCCCAAAAAGGGGTAAAAGACCCCCTTGGGAGCATACAATACACCGCCAACTCGTTCATTTCGATCCATGGATTGCTGTTTCGGGTAATTATGCCTTCATCAGCATAGAATACGAAAGTAAACGAGTTGGAGGCAAAAATCCTCTTATAGAGCAAAGAGAGCCGAAAAGAACTGGTAGCTAATGTGAAATTAGAAAACCAGCGAGCGACCGTACATGGGAACGGTACAACTCGTAAAGCCCTTGCTTAGGGGCGGTCACTCACTGCTTTATCCATTTGGGAGCATTCAAATGCAACCACAAGGGGAGGTGCACAACTAGACCCCACTCAGAGCCTGCACACCAAACTAGAAGCTTATACGGCATGCAGTTTTTGAGTTATGCGACATACATACGCACATACATCCGTACATACAGACGTCACGAGAAAACTCGTCGTAGAAAACTCGGGGGTGGTCGAAAAGTGTTTTTCGGCTGGTGAAATGTTGGAAGCTACATATGCAGATGCACGTGCTGACAAGTCGAAAAAACTGCTCAACATTCATTCGGGCAAAATCAAAATTTAGACCCGAATTTGAGTGATTTTTTTTTTTTTTTTCGCGATCACAATACTTTCTTTACCGCGTAAAAGGAAGTAAAAATAGCATGTTGAGTCAAGAATTATTCGAAAATTCAGTATTTCTTTTCGCGAATGTTTTAATCCAAGCGTATTCCCGATGACATTGTAGCTCAAATTTGACCTGATGCACATGAATAAAATAATGAAAGCGACGACTATTATGACAAATACTAGCTGCCAGGGCAGCTAGATTAGCTTCATGCGGCATGTTGATGCATAACGCCCCCCCCCCCCCTCTAACTTTTACCTCATTCTGAAGTTATATTATTTGATGTAATTTAATGTTCATTCGATTTCAAGACATACCACGCACGTGGCCCGGCGTTGCACGGGCACTTCGTGCCCTGAAAGTAGTGAGAAAAAAATTTAAAGAAACTGCTCCCCGCCAAGGCGGCTCGCTTACAGGCGCTTCACGCCTTTACTTTTTTCCTATATAAAAAAATCGTTCGAATTATTGAGATGCTTCACGTCTTCAAGATGGTGAGGACAGTTTCAGTAAGTTCAGCTCGCTCAAAGGAAAAAAGCAGACATGGATACTCAGTTTTTAATATAAGTAGATGGCTCTTCAACAAATAAATGTTTGAAAATATTACCAGTAGCTAGCGATAAAAATTCTACGTAAGTAGCCCGCTTATTAGTTTCGTGTTTGATTTAGTTAAGCCTTCATTCCAAATTCTCATTATCATTGTTATTACTGTTTCATAGCAACGACGGTTTGCAAGAATGGATTTCATATTTAATCATTTATTAGGCTTAATCGCTTTAAACTTGACTACTTATTAATTGATATCTTCGCTAATTAAAATCGTATAATTATATAAACTGAAACTAATGAAGCCTGAAAAATGACCTATCTATCGGTACCTGGTTCGACTTTCAGTTCATTGGCGTTCAGGAGAAAGAAGCGTGACATAGAAAGGATAGAAAGAAAGATAGAAAGATACTCAGTTTTTAATATAAGTAGATGAAAAATTTGAAGCTGAACAACCTTCAACATACTCGAGGGCTTTTGATGTACAAAAATTGTTTTTGAAGTCAGGAGTGCAAGTGACGATGCTTTTCGGGTCATGAGTAAGGTTCAAAAGCAATTGATCAAGAAAGGGACAATAAGGAGAAAGAAACGATAGCATAACGCTAGTGATGGTAATGAAGATGTTAATATTTTCTCTTTCAAGTGCAGAGAAAATATGTTCGTTTTGTTTGCATTACAATCGGATTAAAAATAACTTTCACCTGTAGTTAATAAATACTCAAACTTTAAGGGGGAAATATACATACGCACATAGAGACGTCACAAAAAAACTCGTCGTAATTAACTCGGAGGTGGTTGAAAAGGATTTTTCGGTTGGTTATATGCTGGTAGGTACATATGCACGTGTTGACAGGTCGAAAAAACGACTCAACGTTCATTCGGGGGTGAGCAAAATCAAAGTTTAGACCCAAATTTGAGTGTTTTTTTTTTTTGCGATCACAATACTTCCTTTACTATGTAAAAGGAAGTAAAAAGTAACGTGATCTATGAAATGAAACAGCCAAGGCTATATATTAACAGTAAATATTTCACCATTTAACTTTGTCCCACATAACCCTTCGTTTGGTTTGCGTTACAAGTGGATTCAAAGTAGCTTTTAGCATAAAATAAATATTTAAAAACCTCTCATACTTAAACGAGAAAATATTTTTTTTTCCATTGCATGCGTACATAATTGCCTACTTATTTTCCAAAGTTTCCCCTCATTACCACATTTATAGACATTTCCATTATGAAATACTTTTAAAAAAAGTATCCTAAACAATGAAATTAAACCACCAGTGCTAAATATATACATAAACAGAGGCACAAATAAAACTACTTTGCACTACATTCGAAAGATCGTCTTTGGCGACTACGACAAGCAATAAAACGTCTTTACCAACAGCCATCGCGGCAGGGTAACGCCCCAAAACAACACGAAATTAAAAAAGAACGAGGTAGCCACTGTTTCCTTCATTACTTCTAATCCTGACATTAATCCTCAAGTTGATCTTCACCCCCAGGGCGGAATCGCTGCGATAATTGTTACAAGAATGGCCTTAAAGAAGAAAGACAACGAGAAGGAAGATTTATGGTTGGAAGTGGATGTAAACTTCGGTTCGGTCTTGACGGGAGATACTGGAGGGGTTCTTTTCTGAAAGTTTCAAGTTGCCTCTTTGGCAAAGGGGGTCAGCGTAAAATATTTTTCGAGGTTTGCTCTTTACAAATGCATTATGGAAATTTAAAAGGTCAGTGTTACAATTTAATTTTTAGTAGTAAATATTGGTGGAACTATGTAACGCATGGCAAGAAGAAGAAAATAAATACCGAGAAACATAGACCCAGTGGTTGGAAAAACTGCATTTCTTTTGTAGCGAACTACAACTACAACTATTTTGTTATAAATGTAGTTAACTACAACTACAACTACTTTTTTTAAAGGTAGAGACTACAAACTACTTTTGAATTGTAGTCGCTTCCTCGCTACTTTTTAAAAAATAAATATATAAAAAGCATACACCGTTTGAGGATTGAAAGAAAAAAATCGAAAAGTGGTTTACATTAATAAATTAACTCATTCAAAATCGGAATAGACCTAGGAATTGCCTTTGAATCCATTTGTTACTATTCATTTTTTTTTATTAAAATTTGTCTTTTTTAGATTTTACAATTTTTACGAATATTCGCCACAAGAAAGGATTCAAAAGTTGACATATTGAGAGAATTCAACCTGCAGTTTTTTTTTTTTTTTAATTTCTTGCCAGAGAATATTTAGGAACATGAAAATTATTTGAAGGAATATAAAAATGATGATGCCGAATAAACCAATAACATCAAACGGATAGAATGTATTTCGTCAAAATGATGTTTCTAAGATCAGCTCATATTTTTATAGTTTTTATTTCTCATTGGGTCCGCTGCTGTACTCGTGCAAGATTGCAAAAGTCAGAGTCAATTAAACCTTGCTTTTTTCTCTCTTTTGAAATATTTTTTCATTTGTTTATTTATTTTTTTAATTTAAAAGTAGTTTCCAGAGATCGCTACAAACTACTATTTTTTTGTATCGCGCTACTCACTACTCTACTTTCTTTAAAAAGTAGTGCGCTACACTACAAACTACTAAAAAATGTAGCTACTACAGTAGTTTCGCTACTTGTAGCGCGCTGCTTTCGACCACTGCATAGACCAATCGGTATGTCTTTTTGCTTTTTTTTTTTTTTTTAATAAAGAAATAAATTTGCCAACCGGGACTACTTTGCCAAGGGAGAAATCTCACCCGGTTTTTGAAAACGGTGATTTTTGGCACTTTATTAAGTTCTAAAACCAACTAATAAATACAATAGAGTTTTCATTTGGTAAAAGCACTGCGACATCTATCAGCTGGTTATAGAACTTAATAAAATGCCAAATCCATCATTTTCAACACCCAACAAAGATGTCCCATTCGATAAAGTAGGATGATACCCCTACCACCACTTGATAAAATTGTCCCACTTGAAGGGACGCGAGAAAGGTATCAAGAAATTGAATGAAGAGAGGGGGCACAGCAACCAACCAGACGTATTTTGTCCCCAAAAGACGGATATATGCAAACATTTCTGTTAGTTTTAAGCACTGAAAATTAGTGGTGTACAGCACTGTATCTGTTTTTATGGCAAAGCGGGTTCAAATGTCAGCCCTTGTGGCCCTTGAGCTGAACCCGTCATTTTGGATTTTTAGGAAGCGGCAAAGAGTATATACTGAATGTAAATTTCATCACACTAAAAACTCACGATTCATCACACAAAAAAACAGCAACTAACCACTCCCACTTCATATAAATGCATCTATTTTTTACATCAAGGGTTGACCACCCTGACATCGCAACGTGATGGAATTGCTTTAAAGTCGTGGAAACTAGCACATGAAAATACTAAAAAAGAAAGACGCCAATAGATCTCTAGATAGGAAAGTATTGCTCCAGAAGGATTTCGTCTTCATTTGTCCGGATTTTAGAAACATAATGTAATTATGCATCTTTGTATGCATTTATTTTTCCCCCCTGTAAAACGTAATGAATACAAACCTCTATCTCTCCCCCTGGATTTTTTTTTTTTTTTAATGACTTACTTGGTCTATTGTAACTTTTCACACAAGCCACTATTTTACAGTCACTGTGACAAATTATGTTTTCATCCTGAAAGACCACTCCACAGCGAACATCTGCTACAAGTAAACCTCTTGTAACCAATTTCAAAAAAACATGTCTGACTCTTAAGCTGGTGTAAGTGACCCATAAATAAGTATTTAAATTAAACCACCAAAAGAAAGAAAAAAACTCCGACCATAAACCAGCTCATTCCACAACCAAATCACGACGCGAAAACATTTGTTTCTTTTACGACTTTCATAAACGACCAACAAGAACAAATTGATCCTCTCTGTGCAGTGAAATATCCACCATGCCTAATGATACATCGATTATCTAATGGCTGCGGTTTTAATCGATGAATCACTAAGTGATCGATGGTGTCGCGTGGCGCGTAGCCTAGATGTCCAGCTTAAACGGGGTTAATCTTGTTGATGACCGTGTTGTTTATTTGCTTGTCGCAACAAGTGTAATTATAGTCATCTTTGGACAATTGAAATGGATAGTAAGGATTGGTTTGTGTTTTGCTTTGTAGTACGTGAGCTGAAACTATGCTCTGATAAATTAGGAGGAAATGTCTATTTTTTCCTCCTTTTAAAAAAAAAATCGTTTGAAATTAATTTCCGCTCCATGTAATTTCGGAAAACTATTACATTTCCGCGGTGTATTTTCTTGATTGGTGCATAAAAGTAGTAAGCTGTGGTATACAGAAGAAAAAGTACTTTTGTTTAGTAAAATACAAAGGACACTTCAAACTGAATAAGAATTGAAGGGAGTTGAGTAAAATGAAAAGTAGGGTAGTGAAAAGTAGTTTAAGATTGCGAAAAAAAAAAAAAATGCGTTTAAACAATGAATGATCGAAAAAGAATAAATAATATAAATAAAAATATATAATAGGTAAAGACATTTCCTTTAATACCTGGCAAACACTATAATGCATCAAAAAATGCAGAATAAAACATTCATTTTGAATATAAAGTGAACTAATTCTTTTGCTCTGAAAAATGACAAATATTAATGCGTTAAATCTTTATCAGCAATTTGATTATACTGTTTCTCAGTTTTGTTTTTTGCAGTGATTACGAAACTTGTTCAAATTAAACTGACACCATGACAGGTATAATAAAAGTTTTTAGTAAAAACACCTAAACAAAAAAACAACTTTTTTGGAAAATGTAAAAGTTTTAAAACTTTTTTTTAATTTGTTGCTATATCTAATATACGTTTTTCTATATCTAATATACGGAAGTAAATTTTGGATTCGTGATAAGTTTCGAATATCGACGGATTTGTTCGTTTTGAGCTGTGTTGAGCCCAATACAGACACTTATGGAAAATAGCTGTCCTGCTGTCGGTTTGTCTATGTGCGCGTGAGCGGTTTTCTGTGGCCGCTTTAGAGAAAAAACTATTGCACGAAATCGAACGATATGTTTTACACATATGTGCCCCCACGGGCTCCCACAGGGGTGCCCACAGAGGGCGGGGATTATGGCGCAAGTTGCGCCATCAAAATTGGGGGGGGGGATTTTTTGAAACTAGTTTAGTTATTTATTTAAATTATTTATTATTTATTCTTTTAATTTAAATTATTTTCTGATTTTTTAAAATAAAAGTTATTCATTAATTTATTTTTTTATTAAAATTATTTCTTTTATTTCTTTATTATTATTTTATTTATTTATTTATTTATTTTGTGTTTATGTGTGTGCTTGGAATGTCTGGAAGAGGAAAAAAGTTATTCTATTCTGAGCATAATTAGTACTTCTAAAAAATTAATAATATACAAAAAATAATAGTTCTAATTTAAAAAAATAAATAAATAATATTTAAAAAAATAATTTTTAAAAAATAATAAAATTTAAAATAAATAAGTAAATAATATTTTAAAAATAAATAAATATCATTTAAAACATAAATAAAATAAAAAAGAGGGATTAAAATAAAAAAATAAATAGCACAAAAGGGTTGAGAAAATTTTTGGGGGGGAATTTGCGCCATTTAGCTTGGGAGGGATGGGCACTCCTGGGCTCCCATGTGCCTCCTCCAAGAAAGGCGGACGCTTCGAACGCTGCCTTTGCTTTGAATTGACTTTTACATCTCAGGAAGTAACGGAAGGGATGAAAAAAAAATGTTATAGGGCAAAGCTATATGAAACCCAATCACAGGTCCTAAATCCGTTTATTTTGTGTATATTTTATTTATTATACCATTCATTGGTAAGATTACTTTACATGTGTCTTCATTGCAGGGGTGCCCACAGGGGGAGGGGGGTTATGGCGCAAGTTGCGCCATCAAAATTTTTGAAGGGGATTTTAAAAACTGATTTATACATTTATTTATTTAAATTATTTATTAATTTATTCTAAAAAAAATCATTTACTGATTTTTTTAAAGAAAATTTATTTATTTTTTTAATTTAAATTATTTTTTTTATTTCGTTATTATAACTTCTTATTTATTTTTTTCCTGTGTGTGTGTGCTTGGAATGTCTAGAAGAGAACAAAAGCGATTCTATGCTGCGCATAATTAGTACTTCTAAAAAATTAATAATAAATAAAAAATAATAGTTATAATTTAAAAAAATAAATAAATAATACTTAAAAATTAAATATTTAAATAAATAAATAAATAAATAATATTTAAAAAATAAATTTAATCAAAAAAAGAGTTAAAAATAAAAAATAAAAAGCACAAGAGGGCTGTGAAAAATTGGGGGGGGGGGAGGGCTGGGATTTGCGTCATCGAGCTTGGGGGGAAGGGCACTCCTGCTTCATTGGTTAAATCCATAACAATGAACAAAACAGCAGAGTATGCAAAACAAGCTACAAAAGGAGATGAATTACGATTTTAATTGATAACCAATAAGCAGTCTCCAAATTTTTACATGGTTTCGAACAAAGTAAAGGTTGTTTATATGCCATACCGACATGCAAAGGGAATCCACTGCAAGCACAAAGATCTGATTTAAGTCCAAAAGACCAATTTCGGAATGCCATCCTGCCTCAATTTCTCCAGAGTGCGTGGCTACTTTTTCAGTATTTGAAGTTAAAAATCAACGTAAATAAAGCACAAATAAGGTAGAAAGTACAGCAAATAGCTATTTCAAGGCTACAATGGAGCCCCTTCATCAGTGCAAGAAGCTCAGCAAACAACATGAAAGCTGTAAGAGAACTGAGCGCGAAGCACGTGTGCCCCGGTATTTATAACAAATGGGCGAGTGCGCTTGAACTCACAACAAAGCGGGAAAACACCGACCAATCAGCGATCAGCGAAACGCCAGGAGAGCGAAGAAAAGGGGGGGGGAAGGCGGCAAAGGAAAGTAGGGGAAAAAAGCGCGGGAGAAAACACTAGAAGACGAAATTATAAAAATTGCTTCCAGATGTCAGGGAAAAATGGAACACTGGAAAAATCATTCACCAGAGAATGGGAATTTTTCCAAATATGGTAAGCTTCCCAAAAATCGAGGTCATAAACTGACGAACATTTACAAATAATTCTAGCCGAAGAAAAATCAAAGTAGTGACCAGAAGTCCAACAATGCTGAGCAATGGAAGAGCGTGCTAGTTCTTTATGTTTAACATAATTTTGATGCTCTTTCAGACGGTGCTTAAGAGGCCGCTTAGTCTGGCCTACATAGCTAAGTCCGCATTTGCAAGAGATGCTATAAATACCCCAGTTGCTTTGGCAATCAATGGGATGCTTTAAGTTTGTAAACTTGATTTTGTTCACAGGAGAGAAAGAAATATCGAAACCAAACTTTTTCAAAATCTTTGCAACTTGATGACTTGTTTTTGGATAAAAAGGCAAAACAATGGTGTAACCAACCTTAGACTCGGAAACCTTGCTGGAATGAGAGGGCTTTATTAGCCTATTATATATAGAATCAATAATCTTGGGCGAGTAACCCCGATCAAAAGCCACAGCTTTTAAATAAGAAAGCTCAGTATTTAAAGAACTGGATGAAGAACAGATATTCAAAGCACGAAACACAAAAGCCTTAAATGAGGCCAACTTTTGGTTTCGAGGATGAGAAGAGTAGTTGTGAGGAGGTAGTGTAACAGCAAAGGGCTTACGATACACTGAAGTCATAAAATCGTTATTACTTTTAGTAATCAAAACGTCCAAGAATGAAAGAGAACTTTCCATTTCCATTTCAATAGTGAATTGGATGCAAGGATCGATAGAATTAAGAGTGGAAAGTAAAAGCTCATTATTAACTTGGTTTTGGTCAAGCAAAACAAAGCAATCGTCAACATAACGAACATAGAACGGAAACTTTATGGTTTCAAAAAGTTTTACCTCAAAGTAGTGCATATAAATGTCACTTAGAATAGGGCTCAAAGGGTTACCCATCGCTAAACCTTCGGACATGCGATAGTAAACACCATCAAATACAAAAGTATTCTGCTCAAGACAAGCACGAGTAAGAGAAACAAGTTCATCAACCTCAAAACTAGAAAAATGATGTTCCTGGAGTCTCAATTTGAGACAATCCAGTGCTCCAATAACAGGTACATTAGTGGAAAGTGATTTCACGTCAAAAGAAGCCATCGTTACGCCGTGAGGCTTAAAGCAACGTAACTTCTGAACAAAGTCAATGGAATTTTTAACAGTGAAAGAATTGCTGGTCAAAAGAGGAGAAAAAATGGAAACTAAATGCTTAGCTAGTTTGTAAGAAGCCGTGCCAATGTTTGAAACAATTGGCCTAAGAGGAACGTTTGGTTTATGGACCTTTGGTAAAGCATAAAATCGGGCACAGTGTGCAACAGAAGGAATCAAACACCTTTTTGACGAATCACTCATGATAGGAGAAGCCTTCACAATGTTTCTAATTAAGTTGACCTCTTTAGTACTAGGGTCTTTATGAAGTGTCACATATGGACCAACTTCAATTAAATCCTTACATTTGTCCAAATATGAGCTTTTGTCCAGAATAACAACTTGACCTCCTTTGTCAGCCTTAGTGACTACTATATCAGGATCGGAGCATAAACCTTTTACCGAAAACTTAGCATGCTTGCTGAAAGTATTTGAAGTCAATTTAGCATTAAAATCCACAGTATTGGCAATGAGATGCCTAATGGAATCCTTTTGAGAAGCAGTAAGAGCACTAAATCTAAATGCTTTCTCAATTGGAGCAATTAATTTGGGAAATGAAGGTTTTGAAGAAGAAGCAAAATTGTTATTCAGTTTGAGAGCATTGAGCTGATCCGAATTCAAGAGCTTAGAAGAAAGATTGAGGACCGCATTCTGATTCACCTTTGGTAAAACATCAGACGAATGATCCACATTATTAGCACAAAGATATTTCCACTTTTTCTGAAGAGTAGTCCTATGTTTAAAAGTAGACTGAAGAACCCTATTCCAACTTTTCCTATCAACCGAATCAAAATCCAAGTCAGAATTCGAAAGTTTTAGATGCAAAGAAAACAACTCTTTTTCAATATTAGAAATTTTCTTCCGAGTTTCCTGAATAATAGCTCTTAACAGAGCCAACTTAGAACGAAAAAGCACTTTGCTAATTTTAGGAGAGGAAGAAAGGTTACAACTCAACGAAATAAACTTTGGAATTATTCCCCTACGTTTACAACCACAGAGAAAGGACAAATGATCCAAAAACCTGTACTTTTTCAGTCTAAGACTACAAAACCTGTTGATTTCCGACTGAAAAAGTACAGGTTTTTGGATCATTTGTCCTTTCTCTGTGGTTGTAAACGTAGGGGAATAATTCCAAAGTTTATTTCGTTGAGTTGTAACCTTTCTTCCTCTCCTAAAATTAGCAAAGTGCTTTTTCGTTCTAAGTTGGCTCTGTTAAGAGCTATTATTCAGGAAACTCGGAAGAAAATTTCTAATATTGAAAAAGAGTTGTTTTCTTTGCATCTAAAACTTTCGAATTCTGACTTGGATTTTGATTCGGTTGATAGGAAAAGTTGGAATAGGGTTCTTCAGTCTACTTTTAAACATAGGACTACTCTTCAGAAAAAGTGGAAATATCTTTGTGCTAATAATGTGGATCATTCGTCTGATGTTTTACCAAAGGTGAATCAGAATGCGGTCCTCAATCTTTCTTCTAAGCTCTTGAATTCGGATCAGCTCAATGCTCTCAAACTGAATAACAATTTTGCTTCTTCTTCAAAACCTTCATTTCCCAAATTAATTGCTCCAATTGAGAAAGCATTTAGATTTAGTGCTCTTACTGCTTCTCAAAAGGATTCCATTAGGCATCTCATTGCCAATACTGTGGATTTTAATGCTAAATTGACTTCAAATACTTTCAGCAAGCATGCTAAGTTTTCGGTAAAAGGTTTATGCTCCGATCCTGATATAGTAGTCACTAAGGCTGACAAAGGAGGTCAAGTTGTTATTCTGGACAAAAGCTCATATTTGGATAAATGTAAGGATTTAATTGAAGTTGGTCCATATGTGACACTTCATAAAGACCCTAGTACTAAAGAGGTCAACTTAATTAGAAACATTGTGAAGGCTTCTCCTATCATGAGTGATTCGTCAAAAAGGTGTTTGATTCCTTCTGTTGCACACTGTGCCCGATTTTATGCTTTACCAAAGGTCCATAAACCAAACGTTCCTCTTAGGCCAATTGTTTCAAACATTGGCACGGCTTCTTACAAACTAGCTAAGCATTTAGTTTCCATTTTTTCTCCTCTTTTGACCAGCAATTCTTTCACTGTTAAAAATTCCATTGACTTTGTTCAGAAGTTACGTTGCTTTAAGCCTCACGGCGTAACGATGGCTTCTTTTGACGTGAAATCACTTTTCACTAATGTACCTGTTATTGGAGCACTGGATTGTCTCAAATTGAGACTCCAGGAACATCATTTTTCTAGTTTTGAGGTTGATGAACTTGTTTCTCTTACTCGTGCTTGTCTTGAGCAGAATACTTTTGTATTTGATGGTGTTTACTATCGCATGTCCGAAGGTTTAGCGATGGGTAACCCTTTGAGCCCTATTCTAAGTGACATTTATATGCACTACTTTGAGGTAAAACTTTTTGAAACCATAAAGTTTCCGTTCTATGTTCGTTATGTTGACGATTGCTTTGTTTTGCTTGACCAAAACCAAGTTAATAATGAGCTTTTACTTTCCACTCTTAATTCTATCGATCCTTGCATCCAATTCACTATTGAAATGGAAATGGAAAGTTCTCTTTCATTCTTGGACGTTTTGATTACTAAAAGTAATAACGATTTTATGACTTCAGTGTATCGTAAGCCCTTTGCTGTTACACTACCTCCTCACAACTACTCTTCTCATCCTCGAAACCAAAAGTTGGCCTCATTTAAGGCTTTTGTGTTTCGTGCTTTGAATATCTGTTCTTCATCCAGTTCTTTAAATACTGAGCTTTCTTATTTAAAAGCTGTGGCTTTTGATCGGGGTTACTCGCCCAAGATTATTGATTCTATATATAATAGGCTAATAAAGCCCTCTCATTCCAGCAAGGTTTCCGAGTCTAAGGTTGGTTACACCATTGTTTTGCCTTTTTATCCAAAAACAAGTCATCAAGTTGCAAAGATTTTGAAAAAGTTTGGTTTCGATATTTCTTTCTCTCCTGTGAACAAAATCAAGTTTACAAACTTAAAGCATCCCATTGATTGCCAAAGCAACTGGGGTATTTATAGCATCTCTTGCAAATGCGGACTTAGCTATGTAGGCCAGACTAAGCGGCCTCTTAAGCACCGTCTGAAAGAGCATCAAAATTATGTTAAACATAAAGAACTAGCACGCTCTTCCATTGCTCAGCATTGTTGGACTTCTGGTCACTGCTTTGATTTTTCTTCGGCTAGAATTATTTGTAAATGTTCGTCAGTTTATGACCTCGATTTTTGGGAAGCTTACCATATTTGGAAAAATTCCCATTCTCTGGTGAATGATTTTTCCAGTGTTCCATTTTTCCCTGACATCTGGAAGCAATTTTTATAATTTCGTCTTCTAGTGTTTTCTCCCGCGCTTTTTTCCCCTACTTTCCTTTGCCGCCTTCCCCCCCCCTTTTCTTCGCTCTCCTGGCGTTTCGCTGATCGCTGATTGGTCGGTGTTTTCCCGCTTTGTTGTGAGTTCAAGCGCACTCGCCCATTTGTTATAAATACCGGGGCACACGTGCTTCGCGCTCAGTTCTCTTACAGCTTTCATGTTGTTTGCTGAGCTTCTTGCACTGATGAAGGGGCTCCATTGTAGCCTTGAAATAGCTATTTGCTGTACTTTCTACCTTATTTGTGCTTTATTTACGTTGATTTTTAACTTCAAATATAGTTCAGCACAAAGCCTATTTGATCATTTTTCATTTTACTTTTTCAGTAGCTGAATTGAGTTTTTGTTTCGAGTCAGTTTCTATATCATGTATGTAAGAGTCCAGAGCTTTTCTTAAAGAGATTAATTCTGAACGAAGTTAGATTTTCACGAAACTCGAAAAAAATTACCGACCAACTTTTTTCCATATCATTTTCGATCAGTCTCGTGGAAAGATTTGCATTTTGAAATACAAAGTTCTTGAAAGGAAATAATTGCATTACAATTTTGAGAAATAGAAGAAGTGACACTATAAACATGCTGAGTGTTTTTTTTTTTTTTTTGCTTCTATAGAAAACATATATAAAACATTCAAATCACATTTTTCTTTGAAATTGATGCCTCAAAACACGTTTATTTTTTCCTCACACTATAAAAGTTTAAAATAAATAAAAGCTGATCAAAATAAAACTGCTCCCTATCTCTCCCTCTCTCAAGAAAAAATACGTTAATACATTATCTCCCCATCCCGAAACTAATATGTTGTGGCTTAAATTTGCAGGAAGTTCAATAACTGGAACACAAAAAAATATTGAAACGTAATTCCTCCAATCTGATAAGACTTAAGTAATCTGATAAGGCCTGACCGATCAGATAAAAAGCAAACAACATATCCCATCGATATATTTGCCAATGCTTTGCATGGCACAATGCCGGAGGCAGATGAATAGCTAATTAAGGCAACCCCACGCACACACATCATACATCAGCTGTAATCGCGAGCTATATCGGCTTCCCAGTGAGCTATCGCGAAAGGCGATCTATGAATAATTGGCGAAGTTTCTTTAAAGATGTATTTCGGTTCATGATCATGTGTCTGCTCAAAACCAACCCTGAGGCCACAAAGTGTCCATGTTGGTGGACTTGGGGTATTCAGAGGTATTCAAATTAAGAACAAAAGCCTGTTCTTCGTGAGGATGCATCTTCCTCGGAATGCTTTAATTTGGGGTTGCGTCAGGAAGTGGCTGATACCTGGCGGTTTTAAATACAAAATTTATAAAGAAAAGATCCGGTAGTTGGCTC
>JAXGGA010013833.1:32500-33955 GCA_038373865.1 Uloborus plumipes
AAAAAAAAAAAAAAAAAAAAAAAAAAAAAAAAAAAAAAAAAAAAAAAAAAAAAAAAAAAAAAAAAAAAAAAAAAAAAAAAAAAAAAAAAAAAAAAAAAAAAAAAAAAAAAAAAAAAAAAAAAAAAAAAAAAAAAAAAAAAAAAAAAAAAAAAAAAAAAAAAAAAAAAAAAAAAAAAAAAAAAAAAAAAAAAAAAAAAAAAAAAAAAAATAAAAAAAAAAAAAAAAAAAAAAAAAAAAAAAAAAAAAAAAAAAAAAAAAAAAAAAAAAAAAAAAAAAAAAAAAAAAAAAAAAAAAAAAAAAAAAAAAAAAAAAAAAAAAAAAAAAAAAAAAAAAAAAAAAAAAAAAAAAAAAAAAAAAAAAAAAAAAAAAAAAAAAAAAAAAAAAAAAAAAAAAAAAAAAAAAAAAAAAAAAAAAAAAAAAAAAAAAAAAAAAAAAAAAAAAAAAAAAAAAAAAAATAAAAAAAAAAAAAAAAAAAAAAAAAAAAAAAAAAAAAAAAAAAAAAAAAAAAAAAAAAAAAAAAAAAAAAAAAAAAAAAAAAAAAAAAAAAAAAAAAAAAAAAAAAAAAAAAAAAAAAAAAAAAAAAAAAAAAAAAAAAAAAAAAAAAAAAAAAATAAAAAAAAAAAAAAAAAAAAAAAAAAAAAAAAAAAAAAAAAAAAAAAAAAAAAAAAAAAAAAAAAAAAAAAAAAAAAAAAAAAAAAAAAAAAAAAAAAAAAAAAAAAAAAAAAAAAAAAAAAAAAAAAAAAAATAAAAAAAAAAAAAAAAAAAAAAAAAAAAAAAAAAAAAAAAAAAAAAAAAAAAAAAAAAAAAAAAAAAAAAAAAAAAAAAAAAAAAAAAAAAAAAAAAATAAAAAAAAAAAAAAAAAAAAAAAAAAAAAAAAAAAAAAAAAAAAAAAAAAAAAAAAAAAAAAAAAAAAAAAAAAAAAAAAAAAAAAAAAAAAAAAAAAAAAAAAATAAAAAAAAAAAAAAAAAAAAAAAAAAAAAAAAAAAAAAAAAAAAAAAAAAAAAAAAAAAAAAAAAAAAAAAAAAAAAAAAAAAAAAAAAAAAAAAAAAAAAAAAAAAAAAAAAAAAAAAAAAAAAAAAAAAAAAAAAAAAAAAAAAAAAAAAAAAAAAAAAAAAAAAAAAAAAAAAAAAAAAAAAAAAAAAAAAAAAAAAAAAAAAAAAAAAAAAAAAAAAAAAAAAAAAAAAAAAAAAAAAAAAAAAAAAAAAAAAAAAAAAAAAAAAAAAAAAAAAAAAAAAAAAAAAAAAAAAAAAAAAAAAAAAAAAAAAAAAAAAAAAAAAAAATAAAAAAAAAAAAAAAAAAAAAAAAAAAAAAAAAAAAAAAAAAAAAAAAAAAAAAAAAAAAAAAAAAAAAAAAAAAAAAAAAAAAAAAAAAAAAAAAAAAAAAAAAAAAAAAAAAAAAAAAAAAAAAAAAAAAAAAAAAAAATAAAAAAAAAAAAAAAAAAAAAAAAAAAAAAAA
>JAXGGA010013834.1:0-33949 GCA_038373865.1 Uloborus plumipes
GTTTGGCATGGATGCAATAAAATTATCGATCTGACTTTGGGGAATACTGTTCCTTTCCTCAAGAAGTACAATCTGCAAGTCTCGAACAGTAACAGGCGACCTTGGTCACTCAGCAATGCATCGTCCGAGCATGTCCCAAACATGATTGATTGGATTCAGGTCAGTAGATCACGCTGGCCATTCCATACGCTGTATTTTTTCAGCTTCAAGCATGTTCTCCATAAGACGAGCTCTCTGTCGTCGAGCAATATCGTCTTGCAAAACAAAGTAACCTCCAATAGCTCCCGCTTAAGGGATGACACGATGTCTCAGTATCTCGTCTGCATGCCTTCGGCCCGTCAAAGTGCCATTCCAAATGATTTGCAGGCCTGTATTTTCGCCTATGCTGATTCCACCTCATACCATCCAACCAGCTCGTCTGTATTGTGACCTTTCTCGAACAAATGCGGGGTTATTTCGAATGCAACTGTCCCTCCATACCAGAACACGTTCGGTGTCACTCTCTAGAGTGAATCGAGACTCGTCTGTAAGCAGCACTTGGTTCCAGTCATGTTGCTTCCAATCTCGATGATCAGCAACCCATCTTCTTCGGGCCACACGGTGGCGTGGGGTCAACGAAATGCGGACCATTGGCCTACGTGCAGAGAGCCCTCCCTCATGAAGCCGATTACGTACTGTTTGGATGGACACCCTTCGTCCTATTGCCAAGAGCAACTGTCTTTGCAGATGCGTAGCATTCTCTATTCTGTTTCGACGGGCTGTTAACCGTATATACCGGTCATTAGTTGCTGTAGTAGCGCGTGGCCAACCTTGCCCTAATCGACGTCAAACATTTCCTGTTTTTTGGAATCGACTCCATAGCCTTACAACACTTCTGACGACTCCAACTTCATCCGTAACACTACGTTGTGTTATCCCGGATTCCAGCCTGCCTTTAACACGCCATGACATGGATTCCGGTAAAACACGTTGTTGTGACATTCTGGAGTAACCTTGGCTCCAAAAAAAAAAAAAAAAAAATGTAAAAAAACTACTGCGCAATCGAATTTCACAGTTGTGGCAATAAAACGGACGTTTCTGCAACATCCTGATTTCTGCATTTATCTCCTTTTCTGGCTTTTGACGTCATTAACTTTAATTTGCATATAAAATTTTCTTCTTCCGCTTCCTGGTAGGCTTTAAATTGTGGACAGTTAATTTTTTGTTTCTTATTAATATACATCTTTGCGTAATTTTGTTAAAAGTTAAAACCATGTTCTCCCCTAATTGTTTTGAGCAGTGTACATCAGCATGTAATATAGCATGTATATCAGCACATACGTACATACATACAAACAAACAAACTCACATGTGAAACTATTAAAAGCGTATAAATGAGAGAGTTAGTAAAATGCGAGTTGATTGCATAGCGATCTGAAAATCTTGAATCATTAAAACTGTCAGACAAAATAGCTTTTCAGGAAAAAAACTGGAATTTGCCATAAAACTATACAAATAAGATAATTTTAAAAAATATTTTAAACAACTGTGCAGTATCAGAGGAAAAAATTTAATACTTAAATTAATTAGTTTTTTAAAATGGAAAATTCAATTAGTTGTGTTTGGAGTAACGTGATAAAAGTTCCAAATTTCAGAGAATGTTTGCAAAGAATATGCACAGAACTCGCCAACAAAGTTTATGGCATAGTGATAAAAGATTAAAAGCTTTTTTTTTAATTATATTTTACTAAGTATATATGTTTTAAACTCTTAGTTTTAATTAGTTTTCTTTTCATTAAATTAATGAAATAAGAGTAAACTAATTGCTAAAAATAACATTTTTTTCTCTAAATTTTAATATTCGTAGAAAGGCTAATACGAGGCGCATTCATAAAGTAAGGGCCGTTTGGTCACAGAAAAAAAATATACTCATAAGAAACAAATTTTATTGTCATATTAAGTTAGATATAAACTTACTTTACTTATCTACATATTCGGCGTTCACTTCTAAGCATTTTTCGTACAGCTGCACCAGCTTCTTTAACCCCTCTGCATAGAATCTTGCCACCTGAGAGTTGAACCAGCTGACAACGGAGTTCTCGGTCCCTCTTCGGTTTCAAAACGTCCATCGAGCCACTGTTTAAAATGCAAGAAAAGGAAGTAGTCGCTAGGTGCAAAGTCGGGACTGTACAGTGGGTGGTCAAAAAGTTCACAACGAAAATCTTGAATTTTCTTCCTGGTTTTGGCAGCAGTGTGAGGACTCTCATTATCGTGGAGGAGGATTATGGCAGATGGCAATTTCTCGCGACGTTTCTTTTGAATCGCACGTCCCAATATTTCAATGAATCACAGAACACACTTCACAGTTGGCGGGATCTACGATTTTCGCTGCCATTGATCTTTGCATTCACGGACAACAATACGGCTTCAGAATCAAAACAAACGTTACTGTAGCTTTGCAATGAGTCAGTAGATGGCGCATCAGTAGCAAAACTGCTCCGAAGCGCCATTATTTAAATATAAGCAAACGGCCCTTTATGAACGCTACTCGTAAATCATATAAATAAAAAACTTGCGTTGTAAAGGAATCCAAAAAAAAAAAGAACGTTTTAAAATTATTATCTTTGGAGTCTTATTTATATTCAATATTGTGCTGGAATTGAATGAACCAATGAAAATGAAACTAATTCCAATAACATTTTAATTATGCATAATTATTTGTTCTGTATTATAGAGGAATTCTCGCTCAGGGGTCTTCAATTACTTTTAGTCTTTTGTTTTAACTGCAATTTAAGTTGAGTTACAACCAGTAAATGCATGACGAACTTTCTGATTACTTTATAGCTAAATGCCCTTTGAGAATTTAAAAATGAAATTTTTCCTGTTATTTTTTCTTCGTGTCCTCATATTATCGTTACATTTCCAGAGTTATCAGTAATTACTTGGGATGGACGCTGGTTCAAGGTTTAACGAGTTGCCTGTCCAAATCGTTCCGCGAAGCTTATAAAGTGCTCAGGAAAGCTCTGGTTGATTCTGAAGGCGGAGAAAAGACAGAAACTTTTAGTCTTTTGTTTTGACTGCATTTTAAGTTGAGAATTACAACCAGTAAATGCATTACGAACTTTCAGATTACTTTGTAGCTTAATGCCCTTTAGGAATTTAAAATGGAAATTGCTTTTTTTTTTCGTGTCCTCATATTGTCTACGTTTCCAGAGTTATCAGTAATTACTTGGGATGGACGTTGGTTCAAGGATTGACGAGCTGTCTGTCAAAATCGTTCCGCGAAGCTTATAAAGTGCTCAGGAAAGCTCTGGTTGGATCAGAAGGCGGAGAGAGCCCGTGGAGATACTGCGTGTCTGATACGAATGGCGTTATTGGATTTGCTCTTGGAGCCATGTTTGTCCGGGAAGTCTTCCGTGGAACAAGTAAACCGATGGTGAGTATCTCAGTGGCGTATATATGTTCGAATTTTGCAGAGGGCCGAAGTAATTAAGCATAGCTAAGCGTATTTCAGACTTTCGTTTGGGAAAGGGTGGTGGTTCAGGAACCCTCTACTGGAAATGTTTTAAAATGGATGTCCTGAAAACCCATTTTAGGCTATCTTTAATGACGTTAGGAAAAAAGTATGGATTCAGAAGCTTAACCACAAATTTTGTAACATTGAAGTTTTAAATTCGCAGTTATGAGCTATAATTAGTTGAAAGATAACGAGGGGATAGGGTGCTCTCTCTGATAAGTTTTTTGAAAATTAAGTGATAGAAAGTTGTTTGAAGGCTCTCCTGGAAATTTTTCGGCGTTGAGGCTCTTAACTGAAATTTTAAATTATCTTTGTTAATGTATTGCCTAAGAGGGAGAAATTGGAAACTTTTTTTTTTGAAAACACATTTTAAAATTATATCAGGACAACTTTCTTTGATTTTGGGAGGTTCCCGGACCCCCTCGGCCCACCCCTTACATACGAGCTTGGAGTATCGATTTTGATTTTCTGTAGTAGTAGGTACCTAACAAGTGAGCAAAAGATTATCATTTAAAAAAAAAAAACATTATAAGGTGATTTTTAAAAAATGGTGGAGTTTCATAAAGTTGCCGATTTGGGAATGATATGCCCACAACTCTGATGAAACTTGAAAGAAGGAGCAAGTTGCAAAGGAGGAGCGAGCTGTCGGTGTTTTTGGTCAAAAAAAAACTTTTTTTTTATTTCTGTTTACCCGCTACACAACATTATTGCCAATTAAAAAGAAATAATTAAAAATTCTGTCTACTGCCAGCGCAATACCAATGCAGGGAAAACTTGAAAAAAAAAAGGAAGAAAGGAAAGAATTATGTAAAAGCTGTTTCTTAGCCTGTGTAGTATAATTGCAAAGAAAACAACAATTAAAGACTAAAGGAATTCCGTAAAAGCTGTTTCATTGCCAACGTAGTATTAATGCAGAAAAAACAACTACTGAGAAATTAAACGAATTCTGTAAGAGTTGTTTATTTGCGTGTCTAACATTTATGCAGGGAAAACAACTGTCTTTGTTGAATACATAATGAATTATGCTTTATGTTATTATTTTTCAAAAATTTTAACGGAAATAAAATTAACTAGTGTTGTATTAACTGATTCTAGTTAGAAGCATATAATTATGACAATCATATATAAAAACGAAAACATTCGACTCTTTACAACACCCTGTGCAACGAAAGCTGGCGGCTCAAAGTAAAATTAATTTTTCATTCTCCGCACTTTTCCCCTGACGGTTGTCATGATTACAGCGCTATGGACTTTTTCTCCACTTAGCTTTTGCAACAGTGGTTAAATGCAAACGGTTAAAATTACTTTATACGTAAACTATTATTCTATTGCAAAATCAACGTTAATAAAGCACAACTTTTTCTTAGAAATTTTTGCTTCATTAATGTATGGCTAGATTTGTTAGAAAACGTCGAGAAATAACTGAGACATGAGGATATAAATAAAAGCGTAAGCCTCATTCTATAAAAGAAAAATAAATGAAATGCCTCAACAGCAGTGCATAAAAAAGAGTGGAGCTGTTTTCTTTCGTTATGTTTTCATGGAGACGACGCAAAATTTCTAAACTTAATACGCCTATTTTAAAGTAACCGAGTATAAATAAGTACTATGTTATGTTTGATAAACGACAGGCATTAATTTTGGAAAACCGTGTTGCTTTTAATTATTTTTTCCGGTAGAGTTTTTATAGATGAAACTGATATTTATTTAAAGTTAGCGAAAAACTTTGGACCAGCAGAATGACAACATTGTAGATTAATTATTATTCACTCAAAATTTGTTAATTTATGACTTTTTAAATGAAGGTATGTATGCGTGATTGTTATGTCTCTATTAGAAAAGCAAATGAATCTTTTTTTTAGAGGAATTCTTTAACTTCAGCTTTGGAAATTATTATTACATATTTATTTATTCATTTATTTTATTTATTTATTTATCTTTTTTTTTAATTAAAAAATGTGGACATCTTTTTATGAACTTTCCGTTTGTTTTCTCTTGCCATTTTTAGGCAGAAACCATGATCAATGAAATAAGAGATGCTTTTAAAGAAAATCTACCTCTCTTAAAATGGATGGATCCCGAAACTAGAAAACTCGCGAAAGAAAAGGTAAAAACTTTTTTTTTCTCTTTTTAGTCAATTTCCTGAAAAAGTTTCAACAAAAAAAAAGCGTAAAAAAGGTTTAGTGTATCGTAAAAAAAGTTACACACTTTTTTTAAAAATCAATAATGAATGTACATAATGAAAATATTCATATATGTAGAGAAAAAGTTAAAAATATGAAAATTTAGTTTTGTTGGAGAAAGCTTTTTTTTTTTGTCATTAACATCCCCAAATAGCTTTTAAGTTCAGGGATCTCAACTTCAACACCTAATTTTATTGTTTTATTTTTTGATTCGCAAAAATTTTTGTTTAACTTTGTACAGTTAAAAAAACTTGACATTATATTCTACCATAGAAAAGTGTTGACCAGTTTTTATTTCAGTTATTTCATTTATTTTTCTGCAGTCTTTGTACTACATCCCAAGTAGCACACTTCGTTCTTTAAAGGTTGTAAAATGGTTTTTAACGTTGTAACAACCACTTAAAAACGTTTATAAAACGTTTAAAGGTTATTTGTGCTACCTGGGATACTATCCATACTACATGTTTTGATTTATCGTTTCTTAATTTGTTAAAATCCCTATATTAAGAACTCCACGTGCAATCTAATTTTTGCCATGAAATCGTTTTACCCAAAAGTACTCCTAATGTTTATTTTTCAATGTTGACAGCTATAATTAGACATTATTTTGAAAAGTATTAAACCCTTGAACTTTCTAACGATGAATTTTAATTTTCAGGCTGATGCAATAACTGATATGATTGGATTTCCTGAATTTATTTTGGATCCGAAAAAATTAGACAAGAAATACGATGGAGTAAGAATTTATTGACTATAAATATTTTTTAAAATAATTTATTCTACTAAATAGTTGGAAAACTACGGTGTGAATCTACAAAATGTATTAATTAATTTCATTTTTTATGTAGTTTCAAAACAGGCCTAAAAATTCACATGCATTTAGTAGTAGTGTAATAAAGTTTCTTCCATTTTAACTAATTGGTTTCAATTTTACTGTGATATCAGAGTAATGACTTTTTATTTCGATATGTATGTTTTTCTTTTGTATTTAAAAGGACTCCGATTAAATGATCGGTAAAGGTATTTAACATTCTAAAAATCTTGTTTTTTTCGTATGATCTTGGAGGCATCTTTTTGCTAAAATCTCCTTTTCTTTTGCACGGCATAAAAACCACTCAGTTTTGCTTAAATTTATGTATTTAACAAATTTAATTATCCACGAAATGTATCCCGATTTTACCAATCATCACGGTGAATTTATTTTTTTCTTTACTCAGGTGTTGAAAGAGTTTTTAATTAAATAGTTTTTATTTAAATACTTAAGTATAGAAACTGAATGAATTCGCATTTTAACGCTTGTCAGGGTGATTTTTCTATTCTTTGATGTTTATCAAATTGGAGGACATTTAAACAGGGTTCCCACGTTATTGAAATTCCTTGAAAAGTCCTTGAATTTTATTTTCACACCAGAGGCCTGGAAAAGAACTTGATTTTTCAATAGCTCCTTGAGAAGTATTAAAATTACTTGATTTTTTTCCTGAATTCTTTAAAAGTCCTTAATAATAAGTAAACGACAATTTTCATACTTGCCAAACTTTATGTATTACTTAAAAAATGATTGTACTTCTCGCATTTCGTGCCGTGACTTTTATTCCTTGTTTTGAAATGCGATTGCATCTGTCTCGAAAACTAACCTGGTCTCATATCTTCGGAAAATTTATTATGTGCTTTTCCATGTGTAAAATATGTAGATTTGTGGTTCTTGAATTGCCGAAAAAGAACCCTGAAAATCCTTGAATATTTTTTTTTTGAATGAGAGTGGAAACCCTGTTCAATAGAGGGTTTATTTTGCCAATTGTAATAATAATGAAAGGAATGGAAGTAACTCTTTCCCTGTTCTAAAAATGAAGTCAGTTTTTAATCGATATACTTTAGATCTCGTTTAAACGAATACTGACGGTTCCAAGAAATATTATTCGATTAAACGGGGTATTCAATTAAGCGGGGATCTTTAACATTACATCTATGGAATCGGTTCCGAGATATTTTATTCGTATAAGCGGGGTATTCGTTTATCCGTTACCCGATTAAGCGGGGACGACAGTATCAGTATATCGCAATATCAAACGATAAATAAACTGATTTTTAAAAGTTCAACATTTCCCAGGCCTCCTAAATATGCGGCATAATGCGTCACCAATGCCTGAATTTCTGGTAATTATTTTCAACACCGATTCCTAATACGAACTTGCATCATTTTGCAGCTAGAGTTTGCTGAAGACGCATACTTCCAAAACAACATCAAAGTGGACCAGTACTCTCTTTTAGTGAACATGAAGAAACTAGATAAACCGAGCAATCGCAGCGAGTGGAAAATGACTCCCCCCACGGTCAACGCATATTATACGCCAACAAAAAACCAAATTGGTAAGATTTTTTAATAGTTTATATTACTTATAAACATTACATCACCCGGTATTATCAAGGTTCGAAAATATCTGATATTTTGCTTTACATCCGATATTTTTAATCAAAGCAAATTAAAGTAATTAAATGACATCCTCAAATCACTGTTGTGTGTGTGTTTATATATTCTTACTTGATTATTATAATATATAGACTTCAAATTAATGTTTAATATTCAACTAGGCAGTTTTAAGCTGTGTTGAAGTTGTTAAAACAAATATATGGACTTTTGTGATTGGTAAAAAAAAATATTTTTTTACCACCGAAAATTAATGATTACAAAACCCATTTTGGCATCTTCCCCATACCGTTAGGGAAGATACCTTAAGGCGAATAGCTGTAGTAGAGGAAATGCCGTACACGATGTTTTGGTGCCAACTGCTGCATACAATGTACACTGGCGGGAAAAAAAATCCCAACACCAAGAAAAAATTACTGTAGAGTAATGAAATTTGGGTAATGCAATTGTCTAGTTAACATGTTTAATTGATTAAATGTTCAAGATCACTGGCTAATTTAAGCTCAAGAAAATGCTGTGCAAATGGGAAATTATGTTACTTAAATTGCCGGTGTAACCTCCAGAATTTTGAAGGCAAGCCTGAAAGCATGCATGCATTGTGTCATACAGGTGCCGAATGTCACTTTGTAGTATGGAGTGCTATACTTGTTGCAGTTGTTGTGTCAATACTAGGACAGTCATTGCTGACTGTCGATGATACTGGTGTTACCGGCCAATGATATCCCATACGTGATTAATTGGAGACAGATCTGGGGATCTTACATGTCATGGTAACATGTCAACACTCTGTAGAGCACATTGCGTTACAGCAGCGGTGTGAGGACGAGCGTTATCCTGTTGGAAAACTCCCCCTTGAATGCTACTCATGAGGGGCTGTACTATAGGTTGAATTAGCAGACTGATGACAAATTTGCAGTCAGTGTGTTTGGGATAACCCCAAGAATACTCCTGCTGTCATATAGGAAATTGCTCCCGATACATTACTCCAGATGTAGGTCCCGTGTGTCTAGGCCGCAGACAGCTTGGATGCAGGCAGTCCCCTGGCCTCCTTCTGATCAACCTACAGCCATCAGTGGCACCAAGGCGGAATCTGTTTTCATCAGAAATTACAACAAATCTCCACTCCGACCTCCAGTGAGTTCTGTCTTGACACCACTGCCGTCGCAAACGGCAATGGTTTGCAGTCAAGGGAATACCGGCTACAGGCTACCTGGCTCGGAGCTGTCCTTGAAGTACGCGATTTCTTACCGTTCTTTGGGTCTCGACGGTACCAACTGCAGCTCGAATGTCAGCCGCAGATGCAGTACGTAGGATTCGGCGATCTTCCTTCTCAGTCGTGCCACGTGGCCGCTCGGAACTCGATCTTCTTGAGGTAGTAGTAGTACCATCCCTTGACCATAGCTTCCAATAATCATGCGCGGTGGAAACCTTTCCACCAAGTCTTTCTGCAATATCGCGAAATGAAAATCCACCTTCTCGTAGCCAAATTGTACGACCTCGTTCAAACTCGGTGAGTTATTGATAATGGCTTCTTCGTCTTCTTAAAGGCATCCCTGGCTAACATGAACGCAATGCGTCAAATTTCACGGAAAAATAATACTCACGAGCTTTACAACATGCTTTTAAAACAAGCCTTATTTGCATGTTCTGAGTGACACCAGCTGCGCCACATTTATGCGTGGAGAGCGAAATTTCAATCGATGTCATCTTTCAGTTGTTTTGTATAAACACGCCTACCAAATTTCGCTTATCTGACGCAAGTCCTTCTTGGTGTTGGGTTTTTTTTCCGCCAGTGTATTTCATTGAATCCCATTTTTTTTCTGACGGTTCGGTGTAGTTTTCTATGTTTTTGTTTCAATTAGGATCATTGCTTTCTCTAAGGCGTGTCAAAAAGCTACGGCATCTTCCTCAAACGAAAATACGGCGTCTTAGCCAAAGGGTTTTATTACTACTCATCAAAGCAGTAAAAATAGCAAAACACTATAAAAACACTCCTTAAACCTTCGGCAAATCAAAACCAATCCATGTATACTCTGAATGTGCATGCTCCTTCCTTCTAACTGACTGGCTATGATGTTTTTGGGTGAAACACATAAAACGGCATCTTTCCTAATACGACGCTTTCCCCCAATCTACCTTAATTCGCATTCAAAGTATAAGAAACTTTTTACATTGATTTATTCCTCGTTTTTATTAGCTTTATGTACGGTATAGTCCACCTCACGATTGCTGGCATTCGTCTTGGAACGAATTTACTGACAGACGGATTGAACACAAGAGAACTTTAAGGCTGCTAAAATTAAACACTAATCGAAATAACTTTTCTTTATTGTGCATCGTTTTTTTTTTTTTTTTTTTTTGGTTGCATTTTGGCAAGCGGCGCAAATGTAAAACAATCGATTTTTTTTCTTCAGTTTGCCGAGTGAAATTAATAATGAGGCACACGATAGTTGATTTGAAAACACGAAGATTGTTTTGAAAGTTTATTTTTTATCAGTGATTTTTCTGCCATTTTCTCATTTTAGTG
Source organism: Uloborus plumipes (assembly GCA_038373865.1). NCBI lineage: Eukaryota > Metazoa > Arthropoda > Arachnida > Araneae > Uloboridae > Uloborus > Uloborus plumipes. The sequence continues at coordinate 10,632 of JAXGGA010013834.1, forward strand.
TTTCCTGCTGGAATTCTACAAGCTCCTTTTTATGATCCAAATTACCCGAAGTAAGTTCAATGTCAATCTCTAAAAAAAAAAACAACAATATTATATTTCATTTTGTTATAATCTCAGCATTTTTTCAATTATTCATTCTAAAGGTTTGTATTACTATATTACCTCCTTTCAAGTTTAGAAATAATCGAAATGCAGATAATTATGTTTTAATTAATGTGTTTATTTCTTATGTAGGTCACTTAACTTCGGAGCTATGGGTGTCGTCATGGGCCATGAGTTAACTCATGCGTTTGATGATCAAGGTAAAAATTAAAAAAAAAAAACTTTTCTCAGCCAGTAGACTATAAATGATTAATCTAGCCCAGGTAACAAATTAAGGAATGGGCAATAGCTCCAGTCAGAAATTTGCAACGCAAATTAGTTCAGATATTTAGTTCGAAGTTCAGAATGACCATACATCTGAAGAATGGAACAATGTAAACTCCATTAATATTATAACTGATTTAAGATAATCAGATTTAAGAATTTGTTGCACGTTAAGCTCTTTAAATTGCTATTCAAAGTGGTATGAAAAGATTCACCACGTGACTGTATTAAAGAAGGGAAAAATGGTTTAGGATCTGTTTTTTCTGACTTTCTTTTTTTTCTTTTATTAACAATAACGTAAAGCCCGAATTATATGCAAATGCACACGTGCATATGTAATTGTATATTTCTGTTTTTTTTTCTTTTTTTTATGGATATTACTACATAAAAACGACATGTTTCCAAGTGACTGTATTACTGCGTTTTTGACTCATTTTTTTCATGCAAGAAAGATTGCAAAGAAAAAAAAACTATTTTGTTCTTCATTAAGTACAAAAAATTAGACAATGTGTGTTTTGGCCACACGATTGTTTAAGCACTCTATTTTTGTGCACATTATCCCCAAAAATTAATATTTATCTTTAAAATATTAAAATGCCAGAATAGAAAAGCAGTGTAAATCAAAGTGTGCAAACTCTTACTTCTTCAAGTGCGCCAACTTTTACTTGCTTAAATTTAAAAAAAAAAAAAAGTTTACATTATTTCTTTAATTTTAGGAATTTGCAGTGCATACTTGTGTACGTATTTTGATGAGTTTACTATGCATATAATCTGAGCTCAAAAAATGAGGAGTGCAAAGGGCATTTCATAACTTGAAATCCTTGTTTCATCCAAAAGTAGTATCACGTTTGAACATTAACGTATGATCAGGGCATAATGAGTTCATTTGTTCCTTATGGGAAAAGCTTTCAACCATCAATGTGTTTATCAATAATTACATCACATTTAATGTTTTGCCATGACTAGTGTAATAAGGAAATGTTGAACTTGTTAAAATTTATCTTGGGATTCGACTGAAAAATGCAATTCTCAATATTTTATACAAAAGGCATCGTAGTATTTCGAATACTGAAACTCCGGTAGTAAAAAAATAATTGTTTTCTAATTAAATAAAAAAAAATTTCTCCTACATATTCATTCTAATGGTTTTTTTTTTCCTTTATATTTTCATTTTAGGTAGAGAATATGACAGATTCGGCAATTTGCATCAGTGGTGGAAAAATTCAACGATCGAAAGTTTTCGAGAAAGAGCCCAATGTTTTGTTGACCAATACTCTTCGTATGAGATCAATACAGAAAATGTAAGTTTACGACTCTAAAATTTATTTCAACGGATAAGCAGAGCTATGCGGATGAAGGGCTAAATTGATCCTTAGTTTATTTTATTTGTTTAATGTTTTTTTTTTCTTTTTCAGCTAAATGGCAAGCAAACTTTAGGTGAAAATATTGCCGATAATGGAGGCCTAAAAGCTGCGTTTCATGTAAGTTGCTAAAAAACTGCGCAGTTTTAACTCTATTGAACTCATGATTTGCCAAGTCCAAAAACTGACGCTTGTATTCTTTTGTCAGGCTTATCAAGATTGGGCAAGAGCCCATGCCGTCGAACTACCTCTGCCTGGAGTACCGCTCACAAATAACCAGCTGTTCTTCATTGGCTTTGCACAAGTCTGGTGTTCAACGAGTACTCCGGAGGCCATGCATTTGCAAATACTTAATGATTCGCACAGCCCAGCCAAATTTAGGTACAGTACGCTCCCGATTATCCGCGGAATCGGGTGGCACGGGTATCGCGGATAACGAAAATCGCGGATAAGCAGGAAGAAGATAAAAAATGTCCTTTGCTTAGAAATGATTACATTACACTCAAAACGTGATATATACAAACAGCGACGATAGGTACAGCATAAAAAATTATTTGTATTTGAGGTTCTCAAGCATATAAAATCAAAAGATTAGTGGTACTAACGATAACGCTCAGGTAAAAGGATTTATTGGACGAAGTACACCGCACTCTTCGGTAAGAAATGAAAAGAAAAAACAAAATTTAAATTCGTGCTTTTTCGAAAACAGCAGTTAATTGTGTTGTTCTTTTTGGAGACCCTCGCGGATAATTCGCCCCGCTGATAATCCGCTCGCTGATAACACAGGCCAACAAAAAAAACCTTTTTGAAAACTTTTTTAATTTTAATAGCTGATCTTGATAGATTTTTATGTGCTGAATCCAAATCTGCTTGTAGTTTTTATGTATCACCCTTAGTTTCCAAGCAAAATGTATTTTATTATATAGTCTAATACCCATTTACAGTATATAGGGAAATCAATGAAACACTGTAGAATCGTAAAAATGGTTTGTATTTACAGTAAAATATTTGGAATAGTAATTTTATGTGATGATACAAGGTTCACTTGTCAACTGGAATTGCTTTATATTTTCTTTCCCTTTTTTCCTTGAAGCTTCTTGTGTAGCTTTTCCTGCGATGAATAGCTTGCTGAACTTCCCGGTGAAGTGACCAACAGTAATCCCCCATCATGTTGTAGCATGTGTTTCAGCAGTGCTGCCAACATCGTCTTTGTTCATTAGACCTATTGTTATCTTAACTATGAAAAAGCTGTTAAATTCTAAAAATGTTTCTTTATTTCATGAATGTAACTATAAAATGTGAATAAATGGTGGGTGATACAACTTTTTAAGCATCATATTTGGATTCAGCAACCTAAACAACATAAGAATAAGGTATTTTCATTAAAAAAGTTTTTTCATCGTTGGCCTGTGTAATCGATAGTTGACTGTTGTTGAAATTCGCTGACTGACTGAAAATATTTGTTTGGCAGAATCCATTCTGCGAAACAAATGTTTTCAATCACGAAATATGAAAAAAATTTGTTCTCGGTTTCAGGTCGTTCGTAACGGGTGCTTTATTTCTTTAAAAAAATCTGCAGGACACCTGGCGGCTTCTTTTTACGAATAATAAATTGCATTGTATAAAAGAAGGACGGGGCGTGGATATCAAAACATTTTAAGAAAAACCATTTATGAATGACTTGTAAAAAAATCATTTCATTCTGCATTGAATTTATATTCCGAATTGTAATAATGTATTTTAGCTCACATTTTTGTCTTGTAATAAAAATATGAGACTTTTACATTGCGATTGAAAACATAACATGATAAGTGTTACTAATTATTGAAAAACATGATCCAGATTACAATAAGGAAAACAATTAAGATTCCCATTAGAGTAAGGACAAAAATACCCATTACAATTAGGACAACAGACCCGAAAAATTCTCATTGGAATCACGTTTAAAGTTAAGCTGTTAGGTAGAAAGTAAAAGAGAAAAAAACCTTTCAAATAAAAGGCTTAAAATCAAAATAAAATTCTTAGCTCTCCTTTAAAATTACACATGCGAACCACAACTATATAATATTTGCAACTAAAAGTAAGTGTCCACCTTAGGTGTTTTTTATTTGGGAGGGAGGGCAAAAAAATTATCCCACTAATAAAAAATGCTGTCACCATTCCGCCACTCCTGAGCACATTCTGTCACACAAAGCACTTCAAAGTTGGACTTAACAACTGACTATAGTCACTGATTTCTTGACAGTCAACAGCCTACTTCCTGATTTTCTTAGGTAAAATCTTCCGCGTATTTACGCATGCGCCAGGTCTTCTCTGATTTTAGCAAAATAGGGGTGATAGGTGAGATAACAATAAGGGAAGAATAATAAAAAGCATTTTCAGCCGTATCAAACAACGTAGAGAACGATGCTAATTTCAAATACATGGTTTTGTTGAATATGTCAAAAGGATGTAGCAAATGCAAGTTTTAAATTGAAAACTTCAAAAAGTTCCCACTCACAAACCATCACCCCCTTTTTGAAGTGAAATGGTTCCCGAGTGCTGGGCGCCGTTTTCAAGAACAGACAGTATTCGATGAGTTTTATGGATTGTCGTAATCACCATTTCTCCTTATCTACACTTAACTTGTTCAGCAGATTCCATCCAACCGCGGTTTTCATGGACGGAAAGTACTGGAGTTGATCTGACTTATGCCAGATGTTCAAAGAAGATAAGATGCAACTCAACAACTACTAAAAATGAATTTCCGTTGAATTCCGTAACATAAATGAACCTTCTTTCAATACTGACTGCTATTCGCACTGAGCAATTATAAACTTGAGCTTTTGATTGTTTTTTTTTTATTAATTCCGCTTTTATTTCAGAGTGATTGGAACATTATCGAACTCGGATGATTTCGCTCGAGAGTTCAAATGTCCTGCCAAAAGTGCCATGAATCCTAAAAAGAAATGCGAAGTGTGGTGAATTACTTCCAAGTGATAACGAAGCATTTACTTGAAAAGGTAAATCTAAAGCTGTCCATTGGAATAACATTTCATTTTGAAAATTGATTAATCGTGAGTTAACTTTCAGTGCTGAATAACTAGCATCACAAAAGAATTAGTGCAAGGAACGAGCATAGCAGTCAGTAAGTCAAATTATCTAATGGGGGGTGAGTGTTTGCATCATGCGCACCCACAATGCGCTTCATGACTTAGAAGAAAATTCTTAAACTTCAAGTATTCACTATACTGTTAAAACTACAGGTTGCACAAGGGACCTTAAGGGGGAACATAGCAGCACTAGCGGCACCCCCCGAAGGACTTGACTACCTTTAGCACTCCTATTTGAATCCATGTGGCACCTTATGGGTGTTCTATGGCACTCCATGGACAAGGGCGGATCCAGAAAGTTTCCAAAGGAGGGGCGATTGATCTTCGTTACTTTTTACTATCCATACTGGTTTACAAATATTGATCGCAAAAGTTTCGGACTCCAATTTCGAAATACTTCCGGAAGAGAGCCTCAAAAATCCTTCCCCAAACTTCATTAAAACTCGTACAAAATTGCATTTTTAGAACTTCAATGTGGAAAAAACACCGGTGAAAAGTTCCCCAAGGGAGGAGCGATCGCCCCCATCGCCCCTCCCTTGTATTCGCCTCTGCCCATGGGTGCCACATGGAGTCAACTGGCACCTTCAAGGATGCCATAGGGAGTCAACTGGCACCCTTCAGGGGGTGCCACTGGTGGCGAAACATTTCATCCTTAAAGATGCCTTGTGCAACCTGTAGTTTTAACAGTGTATCATTTTTACTTTTACGTGTCTTTAATAATTGTCGTACAAATAAATCGCTGTTTTTAATCGCAAATTTCCATTTTTACAGCTTCAAGAATAAAGAACTATTTTCGTTTCCTGCCAAGCTCTCGTTTCATTTACAACATAGTTATTTGAAGTGTTTTCGTCTGGCAAATAATTACTGACTGACCAAACTTTAAAAAAAAAAAGCATATACATTTATTTTGTTGCACTGGAAAACCCATTTGTGTTTCCTCTGTTCTTTGTTGCAGTTTTTAAACTTTCAAGTTGAGAAGATTTTATGTGTCTGTAATATCGAAATGTTTGAACATAGAGGATTTTTTAAAGTGTTTTAAACTTGGAGTAGAGTTTGTGAAGAAGGAATATTTTCAAAGAGAGATGACGGAGAAAGCTGTTTTAAACTACGACCGTTTGCCAAAGAAGTCGATGTGTCCATTCTTGACCAATCAAAAAGAAGTATTATTTCTGTACGTGCCATTGAATCCTATGTACGGATGTACTCATTTTGAAGACGAATACTGTACAGAAGAACCTCTTTAACCCGAGCGAGTTACGACCAGGGTTCAAATTATCAGATCGTTCGAATTACGCTACAAATGATGTTTTTTCACCAGCCCCGCACGTAGCAACAGCTGAAACGTAGCTGAAATGGATAATAATTGTTACAGAAAGCAGAGAAATACTTTGCACTGTAAAAGGTTGTTTCTTTAATTAATATTAACATAGAATATAAACAGAATTACAGTAGAAATAGATCGTTAAGCATACAATAGAATACTGTATGCTAATTATTTCTTTTTTTTTTCTTTTAACGGGGCATCGTTTAACTAACAACCATTTTCAGACCTAGTGCATTCCCTGTGACCGGCACTCATTCTTTCATGTAGCACCACTATTGGCGGGAGGCCATTACCACGAGAATTTTTGACTCCCAGCTACCCCACTAGATGGAGGCACCTAGGCTCTGATCGATGTAAAACTACACTAGAAATTTAATTTTGCTACGAGACACTCCATGCCAAACGAGTACTCGAGGGATCTTTCACACGCCGCATAGTCATCCGACATGGAAGCTGTCGATTTTATGCATGATGAAAATTCAGTGACAGGAGCCGGGTTTGATCCCGCGCCTTTGGGCGTTAGAGATCAGCTTCTTAATCACTTTACCACCCCGTCGGCAATTATTTCAAAGTTATAAAAGTTATCCTTGCACCATTCTATGAAGGAACCAAGTTTCCTTCAAACACTTTCTCTGAACTGAAAACAAACTTAAAATTTTATTTACAGCACATGAATTTCTCATTTCGGCTGCTTTCGGATTAATAGACATTCGGATTAAAGAGGTTCTGTACTTCCTGGGGCCATGTTGTTCAGCTGCTGTGAAATGTACTGGTGGCTACATACCTGTGCAACTATATGTCTTTTCCTGGATATTTTATTGTATTGTTTGTTGCATGTGGTGCCGTGTTACTAAATGAGCATATCTCCATTTCGCCAATTATTTGTTGTAGACTTAAATATCGTGATGAATATATTAGAAACATATGCATCGGTATATTTATATTTTTCTTGATGAAATATATTTAACCACTTGGAAATATATTTTGTATACGTCTAAATTTCGTTTTATTCTCTATTAAGTAAAAAAAAAAAACAAAAGTGTTAGTGGCAATCTTTCTCTAAATTTTGTAGTTCTTAATTTAGTTGCTGTGTTCCCATTTGTGCTGTAGTATTTTAGTGATAAATCATTTCTTTGTGTATATTATTCATCCCATTTATTTTACGACATGTTTGTTAGTTGTTTCTATTACTTCAACCGTACCCTGTAATTCCGTTTTTTCTTCGTGAAAGGAGGATCATTGTACTAATTCATTTTTAAAGAAATGTTAGAAAGATAATCTATTTATAAGAAACAATATCAGTATCTATCAGAGTTATTTGCCGCAAAATCTTAGTAAATTGACGATATTTTTTTGCACCCGCTTCTAATTTACCTTTTGTTTATCATTTTTCTATTGGTTTTTTAATAAAACCATAACGTAACTAAACTAAAAATAATTTTCTTATTTAATAGTAGAGAATTTTATTATTATTTAAATTTAGCTTTTAATACATCTAAATCTGTTGAAGTTTTACTTTCCCTTAAACAAAAATTTCTATTTATGATTTCACCACTTTACTTTCCGTAAAAGTTTGCTTTTAATTTATTTTGCGAAACTCGACGATGTTACCAGGTAGGAAAACTATTTATGACATTAATGTCATTTTTAACATAGCATAGGTTTTAAGTTCAAGCGGCGGACTATTTAAAACGTTTGAAAATTCAAAAGCAAAGAAAAATCGATGTATCAGTCAACTTTTTTTTTCAAATAAGTGAATTTTGAGTGTATTAGTAACTAACCACATCCACAAGCTCTTTGCAATCATATACATGTCTTCTTTTTTTTCTTTTTTAATTATGCGCAGTATGAGCTTATCCAAATCGCCATGATGATATTGACAATGTGCTCTAATTCGACGCTTTTGTATAAAAAAAAATGATGCAAAAACCATGATTAGATTAATTTTATAGTCAAACACAAAACAAATTTTATTGAATGTAATTTACTGTTTGTCTGAAAAGCTTTATATTGTACATATTTCAATGTAATAAAATGTTTACATGTTAATCGGCCTCTTTTTCATTTGCATCGTATGCTGGTTGGGGGAACATTCCGCTAAAACGCCACCATTTTGACCCATATTTCATTAAAAAGAAGTGATTTTAAAACACAATGAACAAAACTTTTTGCCTAAGAAATCTCACGCACGGTTTTTGATTACTTAACCAACAAAATATCGTTCATTACCCTTCAAAATCGCTACTTTTTAATGAAAAACACGAGCGTCACGTTCGGGACAAGATGGCGGCTTTATGGTGGAACGGCTCTGCATGTGTTTGCCGATGCAAGTTAATTAAATTGTTTTACCCGCGAAATTCATCAATATTTTGACTTTATTACAGACGCTTTGTAAAAGAAAATTCCTTTTTGGAAGGTGAGAAGTTTTAGGGACCTGCAAAAGGTTTTACTTTTATTTATACTCGGTTACTTTCAATTAGGCATCTCAAATTTAGAAACTTTGCGTCGCCTCCATGCAAACCGTACGAAAGAAAACAGCTCCACCCTTTTTCAAGCACTGCTGTTAAGGCACTTCATTTATTTTATGTTTATCGAATTAAGACTACGCTTTTATTAATATCACTAGCGGTACCCGCACGGCTTTGCCCGTGGTATAAAATTAAAAATTCATTTGTAAAAAATTGATATAGCAGAAAAAATACTCTATTTTAGTTATTCAACTATAATTCTTTTAAAGAATGATATAAAAATTTGGCATGGACCCCACACTACTTCCTTTTACGTGTAAATTTCTTAGTAGATGCCTTAAGTGCTGAAATAGTGCTTGAAGTGAGCAAGATAACAATTCAAACATTTACATACCTAGTTTACCACAAAACAATGCAAAAAAATGTTTTTCAATGATTAATCTCCTAAATATCGCCGATTTTAACATTATTCAGTGGATTTTTCGCAAAATATCGCCAATAGCACCAAATTGAACCCAAATAAAAAAAAAAAAATTTTTTTCGCCAAATTCGCCGCCAACTTGGCGATATGTCGCCAAATTGGCGTCAAACACTTGGCGACTAAAAGCTTGGCGATATTTCGCCAAGTGCTCGCGCCAATTCATATCACTTTTGTCTGCATTGAAATTAACACTGATTTACCCCATAAAAGGGGTAAAAACCCCCTTGGGGAAATTCGAATGCAACCCCAAGGGAAGGTGCACAAAAATAAGCCAAAAGAGAAAATAAGAATAATTTTGCTGCTCACAGAAATCTTACCAAAGTTTAAAAGAAGAAGAAAGTTTTCTTTCCTAACTTCAAAACAAAATAATAGAAATTTCGTGCATTATTCTTCACCATGATAATAAAAACAATAAACATCGGCAAACATCAACCAGCAAATGATAAATTAAAAGCCAAACTCGTTCACTTGTGTTGAAAATATGTAAACAACGTGGCTGGGTGGATGGGAAATGCAGAATGACACCCGAAATACAGCTACCTCCTTGTAGTGCGTTCTGCGCTGTTAATGTAACGAACTATAATTGCATTGACAACTAAAAGCTGCATTTTGCCCATTCATTGCAAAAGAATAGTATCTGGATTACAAAAAAATTATTGCTATGAGCAAAAAATGGTAAAAAAAGTCAATTTTTGGTTAATTTCACGGAACTTTACGGTTTATGTACGAACTTAATAATGAATAGAATGTAAATAATTTTGAGGATGCACGAAAAGAGTGTTAAAAGGAAGCATTTTAATGGTTTTAGAACAAAAGTGGTGATTATTTATGTTTTCCAAAAAATTTTAGGAAATTGACATTTTTTCGTGTTTTTAGAGAAATTCAAGCCCTGGTAGGACCCTAAAGGAGTTGTTCAAACTTGAAAAAATTTTACTGTACTTACGCATGCACAGCTTTTGCCGGGTATTACAGAATAAAATTCCAAAAGTTTTGTTTTTTGCTCCCCGCTTAATCGGGTAACGGATAAACGAATACCCCGCTTATACGAATAAAAAACCGAATATTTCCCATGCCATAGACGCAATGTTAAAGATCTCCGCTTATTCGAAAATATGCCGCTTAATCGAATAATATTTCTTGGAACAAACAGTATTCGTTTAAGCGGGGGCGACAATACTTCAAAAAGTGTTTTATTAACGTTGATTGAATAACAGTTTACGCACAAAGCAATTTTAATCGTTTGCATTTAAACATTGTTGCAAAAACTAAGTGGGGAAAAAGTCTACAGCGCCGTAGCTATGACAACCATAAGTTATGAAGTGCTGAGAGTGGAAAATTAATATTCCTTTCATACGCCTCCTCTCGTTACACAGCGCATAATTTCGGCAAAACCAAATTGCATTGGAACCAGAACGGGTGTTTTTATCAAGCGCAATATTTTTTTTGCACTTAAATTCCTTCGGGTACGAGCAATGATTCGATAGATGGACTTTTTGAGGGAATATTTTTGTGTAGCGAGTGCTTGGTTGCTTATTGGAAAGTAATTTTGAAGTTCACCTATTTGTGTACTGAATTCGCGAAAAAAAGCTTATTTAAATAACGAAGGCAGTTTTTTATTTAACGAAGGCAGATTTTAGTCGCTGTTATTATTTTTCTTTGACCATGTTTTCTGTGTTACATAGAAAAAATTGCACTGTGTTCTGATCCGTGAAATCCATGTTCAATCCGGTAATTAAAATTTTTTTAAATTTATTATTCTTGGCACTGACGTCACTACGGGCTGAGCCAATAAGAGCTCACAAGCAGTCAGCGATCTCCTCTTATTCGCCAAGTAGGGTACGAAGTTTTATCTAGCTCGTTTTTCATAGGCTGACGTCACGATGTTTTTGTCAAGAAACGTTGCATTTTTATTGCTCTTGTTATAGTTTTGAGTTAAACTCGCATCAAATAACAAAGCATAAAAACAAGAAGCTATCCTTATTTCAAAAATATTTTCTACGATTTTTAAGGCGGCAGTATGAGGTGTCCTCAAAGCATGTATGTGGTAGGGGCGGACGCGACATCGATGGCAAAACGTCGATGTTTGGATATATCGATGTCGGAAATTAAAACATGACGGTTTTGAAACATGGACCAAAAACATCGATGTTTCAAAACGTCGATCTACACTGGCGGAAAAAAAATCCCAACACCAAGAAAAAGTTACTGTAGAATAATGAAATTTAGGTAATGCAATTGTCTAGTTAACATGTTTAATTGAATAAATGCACAAGATCACTGGCTAATTTAAGCTCAAGAAAATGCTGTGTAAATGTGAAATTATGTTACTTTACTAGCCGGCGTAACCTCCAAAATTTGGAAGGCAAGCGTGCATGCATTATGTCATACAGATGCCGAATGTATCTTTGTGGTATGGAGTGCCGTACTTGTTGTGTCAATACTAGGACAGTCATTGCTGACTGTGGATGATACTGTCGTTGCCGTCCAATGATATACCATTCGTGATCAATTGGAGACGGATCTGGTGATCTTGCAGGTCATGGTAACATGTGAACACTCTGTAGAGCACGAGTACATTGCGTTACAGCAGCGGTGTGAGGGCGAGCGTTATCCTGTTGAAAAACTCCCCCTTGAATGCTACTCATGAAGAGCGGTACTATAGGCTGAATTAGCAGACTGATGACAAATTTGCAGTCAGTGTGTTTGGGATAACCCCAAGAATACTCCTGCTGTCATATAGGAAATTGCTCCTGATACCATGACTCCAGATGTAGGTCCCGTGTGTCTAGGCCGCAGACAGCTTGGATGCAGGCGGTCCCCTGGCCTCCTTCTGACCAACATACAGCCATCACTGGCACCAAGGCAGAATCTGTTTCTATCAGAAATTACAAAAGATCTCCACTCCGACCTCCAGTGAGCTCTGTCTTGACACCACTGCCGTCGCAAACGGCAATAGTTTGCTGTCAATGGAATAGGCGCTGTCCTTGAAGTAAGCGATATTTTACCGTTCTTTGGGTCTCGACGGTACCAACTGCAGCTCGAATGTCATCCGCAGATGCAGTATGATACGCCACAGCCGTTCACAGGATTCGGCGATCTTCCTTCTCAGTCGTGCCAAGTGGCCGCTCGGAACTCGATCTTCTTGAGGTAGTGGTAGTACCATCCCTTGACCATAGCTTCCAATAATCATGCACCAAGTCTTTCTGCAATATCGCGTAATGAAAATCCACCTTCTCGTAGCCAAATTGTACGACCTCGTTTAAACTCGGTGAGCTGTTGATAATGCTTCTTTGTCTTTTTAAAGGCATTCCTGGCTAACATGAACGCAATGCATCAAATTTCACGGATAATTAATACTCACAAGCTTTACAACACGCTTTTAAAATAAGCCTTATTTGCATGTTCCAGGGCTCCCACCAAGAATGTGATCCAAAAAAAGTGAAAAAAGTGACTATTTTTTACAAAAAAGTAACTAAAAAGTGACCAACCGAAAATAAACTGTTACCACTAAAATACTAAGTAGGGGAGAGCGAGGCTAAAAGTTCCGTTTTTTGATCAAGCTCAAAATTCGTTTTGAAAACTTCTAGAATTAATATTCCGAGGTTAAAACTTAGTATTATATGTCCCTTTGATATACAGACTGCTTTTTGAGTTGTATTTTGTAAGGTTTTTTAATAATTAATTTTATAGCAAGTAAAGCCGAACAGGAACAACTAACCCCGTCTTGGGGCAAGTTGTTCCGTTGGTGGGGCAAATTGTTCCGATATTAACAAGACGATGAATAACGATGCTGATTTCAAATTTAACCACGTTGCCAGATGAATAACTCATTAAAAACATAATTTGTATTTAAAAAAAACAATGGTTGATATTAGTATGACTTTATGTATGACTGTATGTACTTATGTATGCATGTACGTGTGTAGGTATGTAGCGTAACTCAAACTGTTTACCGTAGAAGATTCTAATTTGACATGTTGGATTTGAGGGAGGTTGTGTACCTCCCCTTGTGGTTGCATTCGAATGTTCCCCGGGGGGGGCTTACCCCTTCTTTGGGGTAAATAAGTGTTAATTTTAATGAAGGCAAAAGTGATATGAATTGGCACAATCACTTGACGATGTATCGCCAAGCTTTTGGTCGCCAAGTGTTCGATGCCAACTTAGTGACAGATCGCCAAGTTGGTGACAAATTTGCCGAAGAAAATGATTTCTTGAATTTCGGTTCAATTTTTGCACTATTGGCGATATTTTGCGAAAAATCCACTTAATGCTGTTAAAATCGGCCATATTTAGAAAATTAGTGAACGCTCAAGAAAAAAAATGACAACCGATTTTTATTCATCTTTTTTTTTACCATTCATTTTTTTCACGCTAATTAGAACAGACGATTTCTGCAAATCCAATTTGAAATTGATTTTTACTAACTTAAAAACGCCTGTATCTTTTTGCAGGGTGAAGCGGTTAGTAATTTCCAAAGCTGCGCGAGAAAATTCCCTTTAGGACGTATTTTCTTCGATCTTTCTAATGAGACCTTTGCTTTGAGGCGTTTCCTGTTACGACGGGATTAAAAACTTTTTTGGCGATTGATTTCTTTTTTGCACTGGATGCCGGCAAAATATCGATTTTAATAATGCAATCGGGACTTCTAGACACGCGTTACTTATCAAAAGCTTTATTTTCAAGGTAGATCGTGCAAAGCCGGGCAACGCATCTAGTAAAGAGTAAATTATAACACATTAATATGGTAAAATACAGTTAATACAATGCAACATGTTAAAATTTCATATAATAACTAACAGGTTCAACAGCTAATAATCTAAGATAATTGGTTCAGTCTTCAGTTATAACAGGAAGTTATCTAGAATTTCTAATACGATTCTCCGAAAATATAACTTTTATATCTAAGTATGAAATATATTTCGATATCTTACATAGTTCGCTCTTCGAAAATTTTAATCTAATATATATCTATCGGATAGACTGAATACTTCTGGATTTATGTTTGGTGAAATCTCACTTTCGGTCTTACCTGTAATATCTATTTATATGTGTATTAAGTTACTCTATCACTGGTTCAGATGAATAGGGCAAGACATTCCTTCGGGCTAGTTGCTAATTTTTCTGGGGCAAGTTGTTCCGCGGAACAACTTGCCCCCAAAAAAAGGGAACAACTAGCCCCAAAAGCACATGTCTTCAAAACATTAAATTATAGGTTAGATAACGAAACATAAATAGTTTCAGCGTAGGATATAAGGGTGCACAATCTATCTTCATGTAAAAAAACCAAAAAGCTAAACATTAACTATTAAATTTCGGGCGAAAGACCAAAAACACCAAAAACTAAAATATTTACTTTCGTAAATCAGTAATGCACGTGCTCGGCTTTTGATACACCGGACGCCACTGGGCTGGCTAAAATGGTCGCCAATTGTGCGCTATAACATTCTATTTCACGCAGGGTTGGGGTTTTGACGTCAAAAACCAGTTTTTGACATGACATGTCGAAAACCTGTCAAAAACCCGTCGAAAACGTCAAAAACCTATCGAAAATCTGTCGAAAACCTGTCTAAAACTCAAATATACAGTGTTTATCGAGATTTTTTGTAAACATATAAGGTTTCTCATCCTGAAAAATATTAAATAAAAATTTATACATCTTATCAATCAAGTTTAATAAACATTAAATTAATAAATTTAATGAAAATTATGTCTCATTCTTTTTAGCTAGTTTTGCCGTGAAAAAAGTTAAATATTGAAACTTAAATCCAAATTTTAGAGTAGTTTTGTTTAAATGATTTAATAACTATCAATTAGTTATCTTATCAATCAAGTTTAATAAAAATTAAATTAATAAATTTAATGAAAATTAATTCACATTCTTTTAGATTAACTTGTTATGGAGTGAAAAAAAGTTACAAATATTAAAACTTAAATCCAGTTTTAAAGAAGTTTTGTCTAAATGTTTAAAAACTATCAATTAGTTATCTTATCAATCAAGTTTAATAAAAAATAAATTAATAATTTAATTCGCATTCTTTTAAATTAACTTGTTATGCCGTGAAAAAAGTTACAAATATTAAAACTTAAATCCAGTTTTTAAAGAAGTTTTGTTTAAATGTTTAAAAACTATCAACTAGTTATCTTATCAGTCAAGTTTAATAAAAATTAAATTAATAAATTTAATGAAAATTAATTCTCATTCTTTTAAATTAACTTGTTATGTCATGAAAAAAGTTAAAAGTATTAAAAGTTAAATCCAGCTTTTAAAGTAGTTCTGTTTAAATGTTTTGATAACTATTAATTAGCTATTTTATCAATCTAAAAATCTTTACATCAGAATTTAAAGTGATTTTGACTCGGGAGTAAATAATGGTATCTGACAAATTCTAAAAATCGAACTATTTCGAATTAAAATTAAAAAATCACTTGTAAAAATTTATTAAGTATACCCAAGACACACAGCACTTAATTAATGTACCCACTTCATTTTTTAAATAAAAAACAGTAATTTCTTAGTTACAGTAATTTCTCGAAGCAATAAAGCCATATTCAAAAGCCATATGTTTGATTTTTTTTAATGCTAGTTACCATTAGTTACTCTCGAGCCCTTCAATTATGTTTAGGATTGCTTATTACACTTTGTTTTAGTAACCTAAAACTCCAAAAGTTTACTTCAGTGTTTGAAATCAGAAATGTAAAATTCATTTGAAAATGTATTTTGATTATCAATATCAAATTTAAACTTACCCGGGGAACTTTTAGCCCCGCTCTCCCCTACACAATTTTATCACTATTTAAAATTTAACCTGTAATGTTTTGAACATAAATAACACTTAAATTTTAAATTTTTTCACAGAAAATATTATCTACCAAAACTTCAAAATTGTAAGCATTTTATTTCAATTATGAAACATGAACACGCATAATAGTAAACATTTTTTTACTATTCTGTGTCATCATTTTTTTTTAGTAACTAAACAAGAAAAGTACATACACATCCCTTTAGACTGTTCAAATATAGAAGTAGTAGAAAAATGCTTGACTATTCTTTCATCAATGAACAAAAATATTTTTACTTTTTGAAAATGAGATTTTTATCATTATCACAACACGAAAACAGCCACAAGCATACATACCAGAGGTGTCTGACTACTAACAATTTAGAAAATATTAACTAAACTTGGAATCCATGACAGCAGGTAAAATATTCTGTAGAACGTTTGATTACAAAAAAAAAAAAAAGAAAGAAAAAATTAAAAGTATGGAAAATATTCAGATAATAAATGAGCATATGCCGAACACTTGAAAACAATCAGCCAAATTAATGGTGCATTGCATTTGCAAAGAATATTATAAACATTTCCAAGTATAAGTTAACTTAGAACGTTCCCGGATACTAAAAGTAAAATTCAGGAAACCAATAGTTTTAAATCATAGCTCGTCCTGCAGGATAAACTTCTAAAGCGAAAAAAAACTATTTTGCTAATGCATCTATTCCAAAATTCTACTAAAATCAAAATTCTGAAGAGAAACAGGTATGATATAGACGAGAGATAAGAATACTATACAAGAATTACATTTTTCAAAACTGGCTGCAGATTTACTAAAATATTTTTCATATTCATGTCAAATAACATATTTTAAAGCAGGGGGGGGGGGATCTTTTGACTATAAAATAACTAAATAAAATCAAAAACTTTCTATAAACTAAGATAATGAAAAGAAAGCAACAGCCCAAATTACATACGCTAAATTCTTGATACTATACTATAAGCTAAATTCTTGAAAAGTATACCGTAAGCATACTTTCAACTAACACATCACTCAAGAGCTGAAAATGCTTTTACGATAATGGAATAGATATTTAAACTATTATTAAACAAAGAACTAATCAGAAAAGGAAAAAACATGTAGCTGGAATTCAAGAAAATTTCTACATTGGAATTAACTTTAAAACAAATGTTAAAACTAAAAATTAGAAGTTTTAGAAAGTACTGGAAAAGTTTTAGAAAACAATCACCCCTGGTACGTAAAATGACAGCAGTTTATCGGTCCAAAACGATAAAAAAAAGCGGACTTTGGCGGGAAAAGCGGAACATTTGGACAGGTGAATGAAAGAACTTTTTTTTTTTATTATTATTTCGGTTTCATCATCCATAGGGTCATTCAGGGGGAAAAATAATTTTCTTCCTCCAGCCCTCGTACGGTATCAGTACTGAGCGACGATTTTGATGGTCGAAAGAAAAGTTCAAAGGATATTTGTCACTTGGTCATATTTAAAAAAATAAAAAGTGACCAAAAAAGTGACAAAATCAATATTTTCTCTAAAAAAGTGACAAAAAGTGACTTTTGGCCTTCGAAAGTGACTTTTGTTGACCAATGAAAAAAAATTGACTTTTAGTGAAAAAAGTGACTTGGTGAGAGCCCTGATGTTCTGAGTGACGCCAGCTGCGCCACACTTACGCGCGAAAATTCAATCGAGGTCATCTTTCAGTTGTATAAACAAGCCTACCAAATTTCGTTTATTTAACGCAAGTCTTTCTGGGTGTTGGGATTTTTTTTTCCGCCAGTGTATTTTCAAGCTTGTTACGTATGTATTTGTGTGTACAGTAACCCCTCGTTATATTGCTCAATGCTCAACCGGATCTATTACGTTTTTCCTTTGTCTCCCGAAAAAACATTGACCGAAAGGCATCGATGGTAGTTTTAAGAATCTATTCTCAGTGAGATAGATATTGTTACAACTGATTAGCGAGGTGACTATTTATCGCATATATTTAAGAAACTTTTTTTCTAAAATAAAAATCTGGTATGGACCCCACACTACTTCCTTTTACGTGTAAATTTCTTAGTAGATGACTCAATTGTTAAAATAGTTCTTGGAGTGAGCAAGATAACAATTCAAACATTTTCACCCTTAGTCTGCCACGAAACAATGCAAAAAAATGTTTTACAATGATTAATTTTCTAAATATTGCCGATTTTAACATCATTCAGTGGATTTTTCGCAAAATATCGCCAAATTGAACCCAAATTCAAAAAAAAAAAAAAATTCGCCAAATTTGTCGCCAACTTGGCGATATGTCGCCGAGTTAGCGTCAACCACTTGGCGATATATCGCCAAGTGGTGGCGCCAATTCATTTCACTTAAGTCGGCATTGAAATTAAGAGATGAACCCAAAGAAGGGGGTAAAACAACCCCTTGGAAACATTCGAATGCAACCACAAGGGGAGGTTCACAAGCACAACTAGATCTTCCTCAGAGCCTGCATAGTGCATACCGAACTAGAAGCTTTTACGGCGTATAGTTTTTGAGTTGTGCGATATACATTCATACGCACATACAACGTAGATACATATGCCACGAGAAAACAAGTCGTAATTAACCGTTAAACGAATAAACTCCGGGGTGGTTGAAAAGGACTTTTTGGCTGGTTATATGTTGGTAGGTACATATGCACGTGCTGACAAGTCGAATAAACTACTCAACATTCATTTGGGGGTGAGCAAAATCAAAATTTAGACCCAAATTTGAGTGAGTTTTTTTTTTTTTTTTCTATTTCGATCACAATACGTCCTTTACTACGTAAAAGGAAGTAAAAAACAGGCACCCACAGGGGGGGGAGCTAAGCGGTTTAAGCCCCTCCCAGAAGCAGGAAGATGAACCCGCTGGATAAAACCACTGCTTGAAATGCGGTTTTTGGATTGAATGTTTGGAAATTTGCCGAGAGATAGCCCAGGACTCTCTTCTTAATTTAACGAAAACTGACTACAGCATTTTTCTCTAGGACTCCAAATTCGAAAATTTTCCAAATTAGGTCCACCTAGCATCGGATGTAAAACAAAAATGTTTTTAAAAAATCTACCGTAAAACATCGATAGTAACCATAGAATTTTATTTTTAAAGAAATAGACAGTACAACTACTGATAAACGTTGTAAATATTTAATAAGAATAATTATCGCATATTTTATAGAACCTTTTTTTCTAAAATATAAAACATCGACACCGAAAAAAACATCAAACTCAAAACGTCGATGTCGTAGCACAAATGACAAGCAAATTCAATACCGAAAGACTCGTTTTCCTGACAATGACACTGCACTAGCAGAGAAACGACTTTTACAGAGTTCATTTTGCGTACGAGAAGAGAACTGAATCTCCCGGAGTGCAAAACGTGCGTGAGTCAAATTTTTTGCTGATTGTAGAAAATGTATTGTAAGGAAAACGTATTATTTACTGGTTTCTTTTTTTTTTAAGTGGTGCAGAAAGAACACGAGTCCCTCTTGTTCTTGTTTACAGCACAAGTGAAAGAATAATAATTAGGGATGTGCATCGATAAGCAAATTGGTCAATTTCCGATCTATCGGCAGCCGATTATTAGTAGTGATCATGCCTTTTAATGTAGCAATATCTCCACCCCCGTTTTTCTTTTAAATAATTAATTCATAATTTCTACTTTTGCAGAATTAAGTAATAGCAGATCATTTCTGTGACTGATTAATTTCTCATTTTCACGTTTTTTTTTTTTTAATAATTAAAAAATTTTGTTCGTTCTTTTATAAAATTGAAAAAAAAAAAGAAAAGTCAACTTTCTCATTATTACTAAAATTAAATTCAATCAACTAGACATAAAATTCAAATATTAAGTAAGTTTCTGACTATCACGTCTGCCACACGTTAAACTTAGTATCTGTTAGTTTATACTTTTGGAAACCACTTCATTCCAAACGTTAATTTTTTCTGAAAATCTTAAAGTCATCTTAAAGCACTATGCTTATGGTAGAGTAGTGGAAAAAGTACCAACACAATAAGACATGGCTGAACATTGTACGTATGCAAGATTATAAAGAAGTAAAATTAAAATTTAAACATTTAACATAGCTACAAATAGTAAAACTTAAATCATGTTTAAAAAAATCATAACATATTAGCGATAATTTTGTTAATTGAAAAAATAGTACATTTCAAAACAAATAGTAAACTCTATGTTGTAGTTATGTGTACTCGTACACTGCAAAAAATAAACTTGTTTTTACAGTATAATACTGGCAGCAGAGGTTGCAGTTTAAAACTGTAAAATCGCGGTAATAAACTAAAAATATTTTACATTTTTTTACTGTGAAACTAGCAGTTTTATTTTATTACTGTAAAATTAGCAATGTAACTTTATTACCATAAAATTAGTTGTATTATACTGTAAAAACAACAGCAGAATACTGGCAGCAGAATTTCCAGTTTAAAACTATAAAATACACAGTAATGAACTGTGGAACTAGCAATTTTAGTTTACTACTGTAAAAATAGCAATTTTACATTTTATTACTGTAAAATTACTTTAAAATTAGCTGTATTATACAGTAAAAACATTTTTTCTTTTCAGTGTATAAAACAATAAATAATCAGTAATATGGCAAAATTTTTATTGCTGCAGATTAATTGGTAAATTCCTAATAATGCTGTACACACGCAAATCCCACATCATCATAGGACTTGATTCCGGTTTATCGAAACTGACACTGAGTTCGGCATTTAATGTTTGACACTAAATTAGCTATCTATCGCAAAATGGTTGCCAATTTATGACGTCACTTCATTCAGACTTAACATCGAAAAACAACTTGAAAATAGCATTAATTAAAAAATATGAACTCAAACGCATACATTTTGGACCGGGATCTGAAGGGGGTTGAGCATACATGGAGAGGGTGACGCAATATTATTTCTGATTATTGTTACAGGCACCATAGTGATAATGAAAACGCATGTCGTCGCCCCCCTGAGTGGTCGACACCCCCGGGGGAGGGGGGAAAGCAGTGGGGGGGTGCCGTTTACAAAAAAATTCATAACTCGCGAACCGTAAGAGATACAACCCTGAAAAAAGTGGCAATCGACGCAAAAAAACAAGGGCTTTAGAAATGCTAAATATATTTATAATCCTATCTTCGTTGGTTTATGAGTAAAATTCCTTCTTTCGCAAACGAACAAATATTTTGAATAAAAAATGTTTTTTTGTTATTGTATTTTATTTTTTTTATTTTTTAAATATTTGATAAATAAATAACATGCTAAAAATCATTTGGTTTGTATTTAACAACACGTGCTGAACCACTGCTTAAATTGGACCTCGGGCTTAAAATCTAGTACATAGATCTGTGCTACACTTTAACAGTAGAAATAAAAAGTTTTAGGAATAAAATCAATGTGTATGAAGTTTCACTAGCCTCCGAACTGTTTAGCGCGAGTTACGGCTTGATTTGTGTTGAAAACGTGCGAAATCTTATTTTGCGAACTTGTTTTTAGAAGGATAACTCAAAAAGTTATGAATTGAGGTAAAATGCTGTTACAGTATTATAATCTGTGTTTAATAAGGATTACATCGATGTATTTACATGCGCGATTGTGATAATTTTTGACAGAGCAATGAGTCGAAGAATAAAAAATGGCGTGTTTTCCTTTATTGGACCGAAAAAATTTTCCTATATTGGACCGGTGGTCCAATTTAAGAATATGATTTTAAAACAGACTTTTTATTAGTCGTAACATAAAATAAGTGACTCGTCTTAGTTAATAGCGTAATTAAAATTATTTTAAGCATACTTTAACACCTATTCACGATATTCATTTCAACTTTTTTATCAAGCATATTTTAATCAAATAGAAGCTGCACGTTCTTAAAATGTATGCTTTTTTTTCTCTTCATCCATTAAGCTGCAGTTTCAGGTTGTTTAACATAGTTATTAACTAAAATGAAATTTATGCTGGTTTACCGAGAGAAAAATATGCAATTATTCGATATTTTCGAAGCGATTTGAAAAGGAAACAATTTATGTGCTACTAAAATGTTCAATGTAGGTGAAGCCGGTCTTTTCACTGTCCAAAAGCCTCAAAATATATTGACGTATAGAGGTAAACACCGGGTTGGAGCAGTAATGAGTTGTGAACGTGGTAGAAACACACTGGTTATTTGCTGCATGAGTGCAACAGCATTGCAAAGCTCCCATGCTTATTTTCAAAAGATTACGCTTCATGTATGAACTTATCGTTTAAGCATCCTCTGGTGAGCAATATGCTTGTTCAAAAAAAAAAAAAAAAAAAAACAAAGGTTGGATCACAAACGATTTTTTACACATTGAATGCATTTCATCAAAACTGTTAAGTTAAGCAATGTAAAAAGAATGTCCTTCTATTAATTGATAGGCACAGCACTTACACAAAGAACATTGATGCAATAAACTTGGCTAACGAGAACGATATAATAATGCTTTCTCTTTAAGCACATCATGCACGAAGATGTGGTCTTTATTCAGTCTCTGTCTACATATTTTAATCGAACATCTGATACATGGATGCGAGCACATCTAATGTGATCCATTATCTAATATCGCATAGCAGAACTGTCTAGTAACTCTTATGGGCAAACCGCAATCAAGACCATGGCAAAAGCTGTGAGTTGGTTCTAAAGAACAGCAGTTTGGCCTGTTAATTCACATGTGTTTAATGACATTGACTTGGCTGCAGCAGAATTAGATGAAAGTAATCCAGATAAAACTACTCAAAGTGAACAGGTTACATGTTCGGTGTAAGCTGTACACCGTGTACAAAAACTAGCTACGACTTAAAGTAGAACAAGTTTTGCAGAATCGGCGGATAGTTCTCATTAAAACATGATTGTCAACTCTAAAAGTCACACAAGCAGAAGCAAGAAACTGCACAAAACAATTGTTATTGCAATATTTGTCATAGAAATGAAGTGCAAAACATGATTAAGTGTATGAAATGACATCGGCGAATTTATCAACACTGCCTAAGTGAGGCCGAAGCAAAAGAAATTCTATTGCAAATCCTGAAAAGAAAAGCTGTGTAGTTCAAACATAAATTGTTCTATGGTTTCTTGGTACGGCCCAATTTAGGAAGCGCATGGTTCAATTTAAGCGCATATATTCGTAAATTGGACTTTTGCAACTTTTTATAAAATAATTTTTTAAAAAATAATTTTCATATTTTCAGAAAATATAAGCTCCTAGGGCGGTTCCTGATTAAATTTAGCTTACAATGCCCCATTTTGCATTTCTGTTTTGCTTTACATTGAGCGACACAGGCTTCCTGTTCTTAGGGGGTCCAATATAGGCGGTCTTCACCTACTAGAGCATTCATGTAGTAACAGTGCTAATAATTTCCATTTTGAAAGTAACAGTATGGTTCGTATATTTTTATCGAGTAATA
>JAXGGA010013835.1:0-33924 GCA_038373865.1 Uloborus plumipes
TCTTAATTTTATGTTAAAAATGCAAGAAAATGATATCATTTTTAGAGATGTTAATGAAGACTGAAAGAATAAACTCAGATATGTATATCATATTAGCATCAGATCTGTAACGGCTTTTAAAAGTGAGTAATCTCGGAGGGGTAAATAACTTCCTTGACCTCCCCTCTTTTATTTTCTTGCATTTAGATCCAATTTAGACTTAGAATCCAATATTAATTTTTTTCTACACAAATGTTTTTAATCAGAAAACTCCAACTTCAAATTAGCACTTTTCAAAATATTGGTTCTTACATCTTTAAGTATAAAAGCGAAGCAAATTTTAACAGATTGAAATTGATTGATTCAAAATATCTAGTGACTAATAGTAGCTGAACACATATATTTCTTTCATAATTGAAAAAATGAGGTGCTTTTTATATAATAAGGCATAATAAAATCATTTATGGGGCAAAAAGATACCCCACTTTTACAACGAACGTTTGTTGAATTGATTGTCACAATGATTTCTACTCTGAATGAATAGAACACTAACATTACTTCAGAACAGGAAAATAAAATCAATTTCTTATTACTATATTTCACATTTTTTTCCTGAAAATGTTTCGTTTTGAAAAATGCTGCTTCTAGCCAGAATACGGACTTTAACCGTCCCGTATCAAGGTTACATGGGACGCGGGACAATAGTTCAAAAAACGGGACTGTCCCTTGAAATCCGGGACGTCTGGCAACCCTGGCTATAACCGTTAGAATGCAGCAAAGGTATTTGAACTGATTTGATCCCGTCGAACTTATTTTTCTTTTAAAATGAGGCATTTCTGAAAGAATTCCTAAGTTGGGGATTACTTTAACATAAATACAGCCTCTAAGATAAGTTTTGTGTTAGTACTTTAAATAAAAGTAATAGAGGTTGATCGGTGTTTTTCTCAGGCTTTCGATCTAAAAGTACATATGAATGTAGTTTCTTTATTTTCAGCTGAACTGAATCTTTGCGTATTTGACTTTATTTTATTGACAAATAAGACTGCATCTGATTTTTATTTACTTACAATGCGAAAACAAGTACACCAAACGGGGAAACCTAAATTTAATTCAGTTGTAAAACAAATGGATCCTATCTCAAAAGGAGAGAAATAAATAGCAAAAAAGAATAACAAAAATAGTCTCATATATATTAATTAAATGAGGGTAAAATATCATTCACGTCCACCATTGAATAGTTGCATACGGAAGATATTGCAAACCTATCCAAACCAGCAAAGTTTTAACGACTTTGTTGCTTTAGGCAAAGAATGTACAGTATGCAATACACCGCCAACTCGGACATTTTGATCCATGGACTGCAGTTTCGTGCTTATTATGCACTCATTAGCATGGAATACGAAAATAGCCAAGTTGGAAGCAAAAATCCTCTTTTAAAGCAAAGAGAGCCGAAAAAAATGGTAGCTAATGTGAAATTAGAACACCAGCGAGCGACCGCACTTGGTACGGTTCAACTCGTAAATTTTTTAAGGCAGAGCTCAAGGAATAAAGCAGTAAGTAACCGCCCTTAAGCAAGGGCTAAGGCAGGAACATGCAATACACCGCCAACTCGGCTATTTCAATCCATGGACTGCAGTTCCGAAACTGCAGTCCATGGATCGAAAGGTATCTATATCTACAGATATATCTATATCTATAGAGATATAGCTATATATAGATTATATCTGTCTATATCTATAGATATATCTATGTCTATAAATATATCTATAGATATATTTATATCAATCAGGGTGTAAAACAATCAATGATTGTTTTTTTTTAATCAAAAAAATCGGATTTTTTTTTAATTTATATCAGATTTTTTAATTTTTTTTTAAATTAGAAACTTTAGTTATTAATTAATTTTTATTTATGAACAACTTACCTTTAAGTTTTTAAAAATACGAAAACACCTTTGAAGTAAAGCTTCACCAGTAAGAAACCCAGAAAAATGTTTGGAGACAATCTGAAAATAATCCTGTCTACTAGCTAGGATAAAAATCAAATGGGGCAGGAAGCTCAACCCAACCCTGACTTCATTCAGCCCTCCCCCCCCCCCTCTTTATTTTGCTTTTGTTTTGTAAAGCTGGAATATGTTCCCTTTCATTCACTAATAAAGACTGCCCCCCCCCCCCCAGTTGCTAATGCAAGGCATAGAAAATTCATCTTCTGTTTGTTTTTTCTTTTCACTGAAAGTATATCACACACATTCTATCATGTCCCTCTCCCCTTAATTCACTCTGCGCAACACCTGCCCTGCACCTGCATGTATTTTCTTTATTTCACATATTAGACAACAAATAGCACTATTTGTGCATACATATTATTCAGACTGCAACCTTCCAGCATCTGTGGAGGGGGATGAGTAGGATTATCTTTCCATTTATTAGATGGAAATCAAAGCTCTTAACGAAAATGGTAAAAATAATGAAATTGGGATTGTCAAAGAGAATTTTTTAAGGATTAAAATAAAAAGTGATTTAAATCAATGATTTAAAAAAAAATAAATTGATTTTAATCGCTATTTAAATCACTGATTTATCTCAATTGATTTAAATCATTGACACCCTGATATCTATAGATATATCTATATCTATAGATGTACATGTGTTTGTTCCTTATACAAATCCAGTTTTCGTCGGATTTTTATCAAACTTGGCACGGAGATTCCTTGATGCACTAAAATTCACTTAAGCGGGGTTTTGAAATTTTTTAAAAATCCAAAAAGCTCAATTAAAATTTTTTGTCTCAAAATGGCCATTTTCTTTTAATTTTGAATAGCGTAATAGAGATGAGCATTTAAGCATACAAATTGATAAATTAAACGCATTTAAATAGGAGTATTTTCCAACAAAGATCACGATTAACAATGAATTATCAATTTAAGGATCACCTATTTCGTTTTAGCATGAAAGAAGTTGAACAATAATTATAATTAGCTTTGCTGTATTAACAATCACCCGCGCAACGCCGCGCCTGGTAATAAGCTCATTTAAAATATAATGCGTGAATCCAGTTTGATAAGAAATCCGAAATATGTTTGATTTCTTAAGCAACGCAATTTTGTTCCATTTCCCTTTAACTGTTATTTTTATTAAAATACATATATTGACTGTCAACGCGAGACAAAATGTATTCTTTCCATTTGATGGTCCTTAAAATGATTCATAGCAAATATCAGAAAAGGTGCCTATATGGTTGTTAAAAAGGGACTAATTATGAGTTTGTAGTTCTTTTTTAGAAATTTAAGATCTCAACAAAATCCAGAGATAAAGTGTGTCCCAAACAAGTTCAACGAAGAAATCGGAAAACATTGGACCAAAACTGATGGATATCAGATTCGGGAATCTACAACCGGGTACTTGAAGAAATTTATCGAAATTAAGATCTGGCCAGCTTCAGAGTCTGACTGAAAACGGGAGACGAAAAAGTAAGTGGTTAACGTTTTAAAAATGTTTACTTTTTTTCTTATAAAATATGTAGAAATCAATTGAATGCCGATTTTTCTTCAATTTGCATTTTTTGACGTTATTTACTCTTGAAAAATTAAGGCGATAAGGCCTTGTTTTGAGCTGCGTGAAGAGAAGCGGGGGGGGGGGGGGAGGGAGGTGTCAATTGAAGCAAAGACTACATTTCAAACTGTTATTTTGCAAACGCATGAAATTTTTCCTCAGTATGTAAGAATGAAGGCGCTCACGGCCGGTGTAATGGAATCACACTTTCAGTAATGGAATCTATGATATAAAATTCAAAGAGGCCAAAATAATTTCACGGACTTCAAATTTTTTCCCCAGATTGAATAGAGAGGCCATTGAAATTTTCAAACACCCAAATAATTTTAACAAGAAGGAGGAAGAAGTAAAAGTTAACAAGCTTTGGCATCCAGTCATTTGTCAATCCCGAGCCGGAAGGTAAAGGGTGCTGCGTTTTCAATTTAAAATCTTGCAGCAGTTCGAAATTTCGCATCAGTCGCCAAATTAATCAACGACACCCCCTGAAGATGACCGCCGCAGTTGCGATCGAAACGTATGGATTAAAGCCATTCAGACCAGGGCACAACAGCCCGGAATCCTTAACTAATATTTTCCTCACTAAATGCGCAAAACTTATATATAATCGGCAATATAAAAATTTGTTGACACGAATATTACAATAAAGGTATCAAATTTTGAAAATGGCTTGTTTTATAATATTTATATTTATGTAAACGCGTTAGCAGCATTCCTGCGTATTTGTTTTTTCAACGTTGTTTTCTTTGCTTTTAAATTAAAGGATGACTGAAAGTTATGAACTTTTCTAGTCATTATCTCGAGCTAAACATTTCACTGTTTTTTATTTATTTTTTAATTTTTAATAATAAAATACATAACTGCTGTGCTGACTGAAGCTTAATACACACTGGATGAAAAACTTCTATTTGAAGCAGAAAAGACTATTTCTAACAAACTGTTATAATAATCGTGCTTTCTGAATTCAAAAGCATCACAAATTATGCTTTTGAATGACTTTTCTTATCTTCTCTTAGACGCATCTTCCAAAACTGCTATGAAAACACCATTTGTTAGTATTTTATCTCTCAAGCTGCTGTAACTCAATTCAAAAATAGTAGTATGGATTTGAAGAAATGTAGAAAATAAAATATATTTTGGGACAGATCTGAAGCTTAGAAAATCATTCTTTTTCCTCGCTTTCTTCATTCTACTGAAAATATTTAATATTAACCAAATATTTGCAATCGATTTATATCTTAAAACTCAAATTTTCAAGTATGGTGTGAAAATAAAGTCGTCAATGTATTCTGCCATAACTGGGAAAAATGAACTTTTATTCTTGATACCGGAACACTTTTTTGATTTATATAAAACATGCTTTGTTCTTTTAAAATGAAAAATTAAATTTTCCTTAGAGCAAATATTAGTAACTAGAGGGAGAAAGTCCAATCATTGGCTTAGGAAAAACTGAAACCAAGATCGCAAGTCACATGACTTGTCAACATCGGCGAAGAAGAGACACGTTTTGCGTTTGTGAAAGAAACCCAAATTCATCCAATACTTTATTTTAAAAATGTCACGTGACTTGATATCTGTGTTTCAAGAACTGAAGACTTCACTCCCTCCACCTTTATTCCTTCTCAATGACATAATCACGACATTTAGATGCTGTCTCGGTGAAAAATCTTCCTCGTTAGTGACTTTCGGCTCAGTATTAGGAATGCATCGATACCTTACATTCCACTTAAGCTTGCTTAGTACCCAAGCCATGCCTTCAATTTACGACTTGAACCGTACTGAGCTATTTTTACTTCCTTTTACGTAGTAAAGGAAGTACTGTGATTGCGAAAAAAAATTCACTCAAATTTGAGTCAAAATTTTGATTTTGCTAAACCCCGAATGAATGTTCAGTAGTTTTTTCGACCTGTCAGCACGTGCACATGTACACCTACCAACATAAAACCAGCCGAAAAATTCTTTTCAACCACCCCCGAGCTGCTTACGATGAGTTTTCTTGTGACGTCTGTATATGCGTATGCATGTCGCATAACTCGAAAAAACTCGCAAACTAGAAGCTTCTAGTTTGGTGTGTAGGCTGTGATGGGGGTCTAGTTGAGCACCTCCTCTTGTGGTTGCATTCTAATGTTCCCAATGGGGCGTTTTACCCGTTTTTTTTTTGGTGTAAATCAGTGTTAATTTCAATGCAGACTGTAGTGATATGAATTGGCGCGACGACTTGGCGATACATCGCCAAGCTTTTAGTCGCCAAGTGTTTGACGCCTACTTGGCGACAAATTTGGCGATTTTTTTTTGAATTTGGAATCAATTAGGCGCTATTGGCGATATTTTGCGAAAATCAACTGATTGATGTTAAAATCTGCGGTATTTAGAAAATTAATCATTGTAAAACATTTTTGAGTTGTTTCGTGGCAAACTCGGGGTATAAATATTTAAATTGTTATCTCGATCACTCCAAGCACTATTACAGGAAAAAGAAAGTAGTCTGGGGTCCGTACCAGATTTTTACTTTAGCAACCAGTTTGTTTTGAACTATTAGCTTCTATAAGAGAATTTCTGGTTCCAGCTCAGTTATTGTCGAAGCTAGACTGATGAGTTCTAATAAGGATGACACTGCAGTATCTGGATGCCTTGGCCAAGCTGGTGGTGTAGTTCTGTTTTTGCGCTAGCTTAGGGGTGGTAAATTACTTCTTAATAGCCTGTCTGTTTCTATGATTGTGGATTTACTTTCCTCTATTTTCGTTATTAAAAAATATTGTGTTTTTAGATTAAAATATATCATGTGTTCTAATGGTTACCTGTTTTAATTACCTGTTTTAACCCATTAATGCTTGACTTTTTTTTTCTAAAGATATTTTGTATACTGGTTACAGTGTTTAATTGATAGGAAAAATAATTAAAAAAATATTATGTAAAAAGCAATTGTTTTATTAAGGAAAGAAAAATCGTCCCTTAATAGTTACAATAGACCCCAGAGGGTACATACTTTTTTTTTTATCCCTACGATATAATATTTAAAAAGACATTTTATAAGAAGAAATAAAATCAGCAATGAACATAAACTGGGAAGCTGGGAATACCTTTGAAAACTCAGTTTTTTTTTCTTGACATTGTGAACGATGTCATTTTTGATAAAGATCATATTAAAACTGCTACAGAACACACTTAACAATGGTTATGTGCTGCAATCTGTTAATAACGAATTGAAACAATACCAAGGTACTAATTGAACACTATTATTTGGTTGAAATGTTCATTTTGGGGAAATTCAAACCCTTTTTTGGACCGTCCCTAAAAAGGAACGTTGGGCATTAATAATTGCCTGGTTAAATTGGGTTAATGGACGTTCTGAAGCGAAAATAAAATTATATTCGGTTAGCCAAACATAACTTAAATATTTAGATATTTGCTCGTAATCAGTAAATATATTGAATTTTACAGCTGTTTTTGTGCTATTAGAAATCACTTAATCCAGGACACGTTCATTCTTTATGGAAAATTACTAGTCCTACATTTTTGCCAGTGACATATCTCACAAAGGAAAAAGTTTTTCTATATATATTACAAATCACGTGGAATCTTTCTGAAGAGTCCAGAAACCTTCTTTATAGAAAACGATGAAGTTTCTGGGATAATCCAGGAACCTCCTAAGAAATCTTTGATACTTTTAGAGTACGTATCTTGTACGTTTTTGATACGTAGCTTGTCACTTTCCTGATTTACCAAAAGTTCGTCAACCCATTAATACCTAGCGTCCCTTTTTAGGGACGGTCCAAAAAAAGGGTCTGAAGTTCCCCAAAATGAACATTTCAACCAAATAAGTGTTCAATGAGTACCTTGATATTGCTTAAATTCGTTGTTAACAGATTTCAGCACATAACCATTGTTAAGTTTGTTCTATAGAAGTTTTAATATGATCTTTATCAAAAGTGACATCGTTCACAATCTCAAGAGAAAAAGCTGAGTTTTCAAAGTTATTCCCAGCTTCCCAGTTTATATTAATTGCTGATTTTATTTCTTCTTATAAAAGGTCTTTTAAAGTATTATATCGTAGGCAGAAAAAAATTTTAGTAAAAAAAGCATGTAACCTCTAGAGTCTATCGTAACTTTTAAGGGATGATTTTTCTTTCCTTAATAAAACAATTAGTTTTTAGGTATTTTTTTTTATTTTTTCCTGTCCATTAAACACTGTTTGTAACCAATATACAAAATATCTCTGAAAAAAAAAGTCAGGCATTAATGGGTCAAGCAGATATGACTGACGGTAAGGCTGAAGTGCAAGCAAATATCATCCAACTGATATTCCAGCTGTTCTCGCAATGACACAATGTCCAGAGACTGCATTTTGACCTTTTGTGGTCCAGTTTTTTTTTTCACAGGAAACTTGTGGATACCTGTAAAATCCCAAAACAGTGCCCAGAAATAATGTATAACGTTTTGAATTTTTTTAGCGTAGTATAGCTAAAGTATTTGCTTTGATGTTCTCTTTATTATACACTTAAAATGTTTTCTCTAAAGCTTAAGGCGTTTTCGATTCAATAAAGAATTGATTTCTCAGTCTTGGCAGAAACTGCAACATGTCAAACACGAAAATTATTTTCCTGAAAACCAATACTTAATTCCGAAATGACGAAATTTTTGCAATTGAATAACTCATTTTACGTTCCTGAAACAAAATGCAATAATACGAATGCAATTCATAAGCGATATGTCAAAGATCCTTTATTAATTCATATGTTTCTTAATATTTTAATAATGTCAACTGCAGTTTGAAAAATGATTCACGAAACGATATTAGTATCTGTTTTTGTGTACATATGTGTTTTAAGAACTGCAACTAAAACACAATTACCATCCATCTTAAGTTGGAATATTTTCCAACGTAGGAGGAATGCTCACATTCATTTCGAGCGTTGTTGCCTAGCGACACCAAGTGTAATTGAAAAGTGAGGCCCATCGCGTCATTTTAATTACCTGAAATGCTCATTATAAATTCTTTAGAGCTGGTTCCCTGACAATTTATCCTCTAGAAACTTTCTGTAACAAATAACCATGATCTTTTCTGCGATTGAATATCTTTGGTTTTTTATTGCTATGAGTAAGTCTATAAGAAATAAAAAAAAACCTTTCTGCAGAAAAGTGAAAGAGAACAAGATCTAATTACACAAATTTGCAGAAAACTGCATGCGCATGTTTCGGTGTTACAAGGAAAATTTTTTACTGTCAAAAAGATGAGCTCATGGAGGAGAAGACATTCGACAAAAGCTTTTGTCGGATATCTTTTAATCCCGACTTTTTTGCATTGAAAGAGAAACAGTTCCATTTAGCTCTGAAACACGAGTTTGTAATTGAGTTGTTTTACATTTCTCCAAAATAGTGTTTCTGACGAGGATTGTAGAAAATATGGGGTGAATTACTTTTATTCTTATTCTTGACTCATTTTTTTTTTCGTTAAAAAAAATAATAATCTTTTAAGACTATTAATCGTGGTTTCATTTTTGCTACAGACGTTACACGTGGCCAAGTCGGTCTTAGCAGGGCCACTCTTAGGCCTTTATATAGACGAGCCGACGCATCAAAATTAAGTTTGACCGTTCAAATTATCGCGTTTTGGTTACTTTTCACATGAATTTAATAAAGCTTGGCGATGTCCCGAAACTTTGCTCTGGTAACCTTAGTTCTGCAACAATTAAAAATGAAAGTAAAAGTAAACAAGTTGGATACAAAATGGTGAGACTTAAGCTTGATGCGTCGGGCTGTCTATGTCTAATGTATAACGGCTCAAGGACATTATAGATGAGCCGGCATTTGGGATCGGATTTTTCATTTTTTGCCGAGCTACAGTTACTAGTGATCCAAAAGCGCTATACTTCGGCCTGGCTTTGCACCAAAGTTTCACCGCTGGTGACGTCATACGAGATCTCGCTTCGTTTTGGAAGCTGAACATTTAAAAATATAAATATTAAAAATAAACTGTTGGAAAAGTGAAGCTTAGTTTTGGCCCTTTTTTTTTTTGCCTATCATATTCTATCAATATTTCAGTGACTAAAAGTTAACATTCGACTGAAGAAAACACCCCTATTCTCTGCAAAGTTTGTGCAATTAGACCTCCTTATATCTGCACGAACGCCCCAAACTAAAATTTTTTTAGGCGAGAAATTCTCAATTTGTGGAATAAAATTCCAAATTTTGCCGAATGATAAAATACGGGTACACATACATATAATAAACAGAGGCGTCCCGATGACTGATCACGGGAGGTCACTGTTACCTCTCAAAATTTCTTTATACTACAACATTGAAGTTATTTTACCCTTTTAGCTTACTTTCCCGTTAAAAGTAGAAAAAGAAAACGAAAAAAGCATTAAAAGTGGCTTAATGCATCATAAAAATATCACTAAGACCAAAGAAAAGTCAAAGAGAAAGAAAAACATTTTTAAAAAATTGAAAAATTAAAAATTCGAAAGGGTTTTGAGATGGGGAATTTGTCTATCTGGTCGGTCTGTCTCCCCCCCCCCCTAAATTTTAGAATGAACATTCCGATTTGAACTTTTTTTTTTTTTTTGGGGTGGAAAGATATCTGCCAGTACAGCTCATTCCCATGTTTGATTTTTTGATTTGAACGATTTTTGTTCAACTTTGAACCAATCAAATTACCTGTCCCGCGATGCTAACTTTTTACTGAACAAACTTTTTTTGTTCGAAAGATCTTATCAAGGATAACTGCTTCCCTTATTTAAATTTTCGATTTGGACAATTTTTCGTTCTTCATTAAACAGTTCAAACAACCTATCTCCGACTAATAACCTTTGACTGAACAGTCCAAATTGAACAAACTTTTTTTGTTCTAAAGATCTCGGTGAGGACACCTCATCCCACATTTTGATTTTTTATTTGAACCATTTTTCGTTCAATTTTAAACCGTTCAAAAAAACTTAACGTTAGCGCTGACGGGGAAATTTAAGTTTAATGTAGACTCACACGACCTTTGGTTTTGACACATATTACCAGTTCTAATGTGTCTATTCATATCCAAAAATAACTATTATGACAAAAAAAACTCACCCTCCAGAGGGTAAATTATGGCTGCTCTCAGGGGTGCCCACAGAGGGAGGGGGATTATGGCGCAAGTTGCGCCATTGAAATTTATGGGGAGGGGGATTTTTATTAACTAATTTATTTATTCAATTAAATTATTCATTAATTTATTTTTTAAATTATTTACTGATTTTTTAATGTAAATTATTCATTAACTTATTTTTTTCATTTAAATTATCTTTATTATTATTTCTTTATTTATTTATGTGTGTGTGTGTGCTTGGAATGTCTGGAAAAGAAAAGAAGCGATTCGGTTCTGCGTACGTTAGTACTTTAAAAAAATGAATAATACATATAAAAATAATAGTTATAATTTTAAAAAATAAATAAAAATATTTAATATATAAATAATATTAAAATATATATATTTTTTTAAAAATAAATAAATAAACAAGAAGTTCTGTCAAGAACTAAACGAGCCTACTTTCCCATACATCGATATCGGCATTCTAGCATCTGATCAATATTCTATTAATTATCTGAAACTGAAAATTATGTCAAACATACCTTTATAGCACTTAAAGCTGATTTCTAAAAGCAAAATATACCCCTCTCATCAGATGAAATAGACACGTAAAAAGTAAATGAACGAGTAAATAAAGTTTTGTCTCACCATTTAAAGAATGTAACTGCCATAGTTCTTCCGTAGAAAAATTCCACAATCGTTTTCAGAAAATAAAATAAACAAACAAATAAAAGAACAAAGAACATAAAAACACATTTTATCAAAGAAAGAAATAAAATCGTTCGTTGTCTCGAATTTCATTTTTAATCCGTTGCCAGTTAATAAATATAAATAAAGAATAAAATACTCTCGTGAATGAAAAATTTTTGTTAACAAAAAACATCGTCTGCCAAAAAAAAAAAAACAATAATAATAAATTGAACAAAACAAATAAATAAATAAACAAAAAATCGTCTGCCCAGTCAGTCATTTTTTCTGAGCTCGCATTTCCCCGTGTTTGCGGAGTCAGAGTCGGAATCAGAGTCCTCACAGAAGATTATTCAGAAAAGTACTTTACAATACATTATTTATCAAAATTATTTTCTTACAAAGTTAGTTTGAAGGAAATCTGCCTTTAAGTTCAGAATCAACATTCAATTAAAATTTCCCCGTAGGCGCTCATGTTAAAAAATTTTCTGAACGGTTCATCATTGAACGAAAAATGGTTCAAATTGAAAAGTGAAATATGGGAATGAGTCTCGCCGAGATCTTTCGAACAAAGAAAAGTTTATTCAATTCGGACGGTTCATTTAAAAGTTATTGGGTGGGGAAAGGTTATTTGAACGGTGCAATGTTGAACGAAAAAATGTTCAAATTGAAAATTTAAATACGGTAATGAAGTATCTTTGCCGAGATCTTTCGAACAAAAAAAGTTTGTTTAAATCGGACTGTTCACTCAAAAGTTATTAGGGGTGGGGGCTTGTTTGAACGGTTCAATGTTGAACGAAAAATTGTTCAAATCGGAAATTTAAAAACGGGAATGAAGTATTCTTGATAAGATCTTTCGAACAAAAAAAAGGTGATTCAAACCGGACTGTTCACTAAAAAGTTAGTATCGCGGGACAGGTTGTTTGAACGGTTCAAAGTTGAACCAAAAATTGTTCAAATGGAAAAATCAAATATGGGAATGAGCTGTACTCTCCGAGATCTTTCCAACAAAAAAAAAGTTTATTCCATTCGGATGGTTCACTCAGAAGTTATTAGGTGGGGAAAGGTTGCTTGAACGGTTCAATGTTGAACGAAAAAATGTTCAAATTGAAAATTTAAATACGGTAATAATGTATCCTTGCCGAGATGCTTCGAACAAAAAAAAGTTTGTTTAAATCGGACTGTTCATTCAAAAGTTATTAGGGGTGACAGCTTGTTTGAACGGTTCAATGTTGAACGAAAAATTGTTCAAATCGAAAATGTAGATACGGGAATGAAATATACTTGAAAAGATCTTTCGAACAAAAAAAAGTTTATTCAAATCGGGCTGTTCACTCAAAAGTTAGCATCGCGGGACAGGTTGTTTGAACGGTTCAAAGTCGAACCAAAAATTGTTCAAATCGAAAAATCAAATATGGGAATGAGCTGTACTCGCCGAGATCTTTCCAACAAAAAAAGTTTGTCCAAATCGGACTGTTCGTTCAAAAGTTATTAGGGGGGGACAGACAGACCGACCGACCGACCGACCGACCGACACACAAATTCCCCATCTCAATACCCTACTTTCAAATTTTTATTTTTCGATATTCATTTTACCTTTTTATTTTTTTCGACTTGGCGATATTTTTTTCGACTTGGCGATATTTTTTTAACTTGGCGATATTTTTTGGACTTGGCGATATTTTTTTAGATGCATTAAGCTACTTTTCATACTTTTTTCGTCTTTCTTTTATTTTTAATGGGAAAGTAGGCTAAAAAAGAGGGATAAAAATAAAAAGCACAATAGGGTTGCGATTTCTTTTTTTGGGGGGGGGGGGGATATACGTTATTGAGCTTGGGGGGGGGCACCCCTGGCTGCTCTAGTACCTGAGGTGAAGTTAAAAATCATCTAAATCTTCTTGATATAAAAGTACACATAAATTGTAATATCCATGGGAAATATATTTTTGAAATAATGATTTTCAAAGAAGGAAGAAGAGAATTGTGTGCATATTTATATAAATCTGAAGTAGTTTTTTAAATCGGTACAACCTGTATAAATACCCTGTGTTTATAAAGCAGTGAGTAACCGCCCCTAAGCAAGTGCTAAGGCAAGAACATGCAATACACCGCCAACTCGTTCATTTCGATCCATGGACTGCAGTTTCATGCTTATTATGCACTCATCAGCATGGAATACGAAAGTAACAAAGTTGGAGGCAAAAATCCTCTTATAGAGCAAAGAGAGCCAAAAAAAAAACTGGTAGCTAATGTGAAATTAGAATACCAGCGAGCAACCGCACTTGGTACATTACAACTCGTAAATTTTAAGGCAGAGCTTGGGTATAAAGCAGTGAGTAACTGCCCCTAACCCTGAGTTAATTTTTTTATTTCATTTGACTATTCATTTATGTTATTTTATTTCGCAGTTTAAGCATTACTAGCTGCGTGGCCCGGCGTTGCACGGGCTTTAATGTAGTGAAGACAGTTTCAGAAAACTACTCGCCGCCAAGGCGGCTCGCCTTTAAAGTAGCGAGGAAAGTTTCAATAAACTACTCGCCGCCAAGGTGGCTCGCCTTTAAAGTACGAAGAAAAAGTTTAAAAAACTACTCCCCGCTTAAGCGGCTCGCTAAAAACCTTTCCTGCATAAAAGAATCAATCAAATTATTTGCACAAGCTTTCTTAAAACTAAAGACGATGTCAAGTAGTGCATAGTTAGCGCTCTCCCTAAATAAAAAATAAGATTCCCTATCCAAAAACAATTATTTCCAAACCGCTTTCTTCCTGCAAAATTAATTGCAAAATTCTAAACGAAAAAGTTATTTTAATATTTGGATCGCAGCCAAAAAAGTTCCTTCTAAATAACAGCAATTGCAATTTTATTTAAAAACACATTTTCAAAATAGTACCAACGAAAAAATATGTCATTAATAATTAGAATAAAAACAATCGTTAGAACTTTGTTATATCACGTATTCAAAATGACAATGGAAAGAAATAACACTCGTTCATTTTAAAAAGTTCAATTTAGTTAACGTTTTAATTCAAAATGGCAACGGTAAGAAATAAATGTCTTGGAATTTTAAATAGTTCAATAATTTAACTAACGTTTTAATTCAAAATGGCAACGGTAAGAAAAAATATCTTGGAATTTTAAATAGTTCAATAATTTAATTAACGTTTTAATTCAAAATGGCAACATAAAGAAATAATGTCTTAGGCAGGGATTCAAGTGAAACAGCACTGCGATCGCTTCGAATTCCAATCGCTGCTGGAAATGAATTACATTATCATCAACTTAACTTGGCATGACGTCACTACGGGTGGAGCCAATAAGAGCTCACAAGCGCTCAGCGATCTCCTCTTATTCGCCAAGTAGGCTGTGACGTTTTATCTAGCTCGTTTTTCATAGGCAAACGTCAAGCTGACGTCACGATGTTTTTATCAAGAAACATTCTAATGTAATTCATTTCCAGTAGCGATTGTAATTTGCGATGGCCTGTTTCACTTGAATGCCTGCCTTAGAATTTTAAATAGTTCAATAATTTAATTAACGTTTTAATTCAAAATGGCAACGGTAAGAAATAAGTCTTGGAATTTTCAATAGTTCAAGAAATTTAATTAAAGTTTTTATTAAAAATGGCAACGAAAAGGAATAAATGTCTTGGAATTTTAAAAAGTGCAAAAATTTAATTAACGTTGAAATTAGTATCTCAGCTAATTGACGTCGTAGAATTACGCGGTTGGTCTTATTGTCTTCCTTAGGAAATTTCGAGTCGAATAGTACTATGTTTGGTTCTCTACTCTCAGCGGTTTTTGAGGAGTTCAAGCCTCAGACGGACAGACAGACGCGGGCAGATTTTAATAGTAGTAACTAGCTGCGTGGCCCGGCGTTGCACGGGCTGTAATGTAGTGAAGACTGTTTGAGAAAACTACTCGCCGCCAAGGCGGCTCGCCTTTAAAGTAGCGAGGAAAGTTTCAATAAACTACTCGCCACCAAGGCGGCTCGCCTTTAAAGTAATGAGAAAAGTTTCAATAGTTTACTCGCCGTCAAGGCAGCTCGCCTTTACAGTAGCGAGGAAAGTTTCAATGAACTACTCGCCGCCAAAGTGGCTCGCCTTTAAAACACTAAGGAAAAGTTAATCAAACTACTCCCCGCTAAAGCGACTCGCTAAAAAGCTTTCCTGCATCAAAGAATAAATCGAATTATTTGCACATGCTTCCTCAAAAAGAAAGACGATGTCAAGTAGCGCATACTTAGCACTCTCCCTAAATAACATATAAAATTCCTTACCAAAAACAATTATTTCCAAACCGCTTTCTTCCTGTAAAATTAATTGCAAAACTCTAAACGAAAAAGTCCTTTTAATATTTGGATCGCAGCCAAAAAAAGTCCCTTCTAAAAACAGCAATTGGAATTTTATTTAAAAACACATTTTCAAAATGGTACCAGAGAAAAAATATGTCATTAATAATTAGAATAAAAACAATTGTTAGAACTTTATTATGACACGTATTCAAAGGTGCAATGGAAAAAAATAACACTGTTTCATTTTAAAAAGTTCAATTTAATTAATGTTTCAATTTAAAACCGCAACGGAAAGAAATAAATATCTTGGAATTTTAAATAGTTCAATAATATAATTAACGTTTCAATTCAAAATGGCAACGGTAAGAAATAAAAGTCTTGGAATTTTAAATAGTTCAATAATTTAATTAACGTTCTTATTCAAAATAGCAACGGTAAGAGATAAATGTATTGGAATCTTTTTAAACAGTTCAATAATTTAATTAACGTTTTTATTCAAAATGGCAATGGTAAGAAATAATGTCTTAGAATTTTAAATAGTTCAATAATTAATTAACGTTTTAAGTCAAAATGGCAACGGCAAGAAAAAAAATATTTGAATTTTAAATAGTTCAATAATTTAATTAACGTTTTAATTCAAAATGGCAACGGTAAAAAATAAGTCTTGGAATTTTAAGTAGTTCAACCATTTAATTAACGCTTTAATTTAAAATGGCAACAGAAAGAAATAAAAGTCTTGGAATTTTAAATAGTTCAACCATTTAATTAACGCTTTAATTTAAAATAGCTACGAAAAGAAAAAAAAGTCTTGGAATTTTAAATAGCTCAATAATTTAATTAACGCTTTAATTTAAAATGGCAACGGAAAGAAATAAATGTCTTGGAATTTTAAAAGTGCAAAGAATTTAATTAACGTTTTAATTAATATCTCAGCTAATTAACATCGTACAATTACGCGGTGGTATTATTGTCTTCCTTAGAAAATTTCGAATCGAATGGTATTAGGTTTGATTCTTTACGCTCAGCGGTTTTTGAGGAGTTCAAGCTTCAGACGGAATTTTAAATAGTTCAATAATTTAATTAACGCTTTAATTTAAAATGGCAACGGAAAGAAATAAATGTCTTGGAATTTTAAAAGTGCAAAGAATTTAATTAACGTTTTAATTAATATCTCAGCTAATTAACGTCGTACAATTACGCGGTTTTTCTTATTGTCTTCCTTAGAAAATTTCGAATCGAATGGTATTATGTTTGATTCTCTATGTTCAGCGGTATCTGAGGAGTTCAAGCTTCAGACGGACAGACAGACAGACAGACAGACAGACAGGCGCGGACAGATTTTAATAGTAGTAATAAAGATAAACTAAAGGAAAAGGGTAATTCCATGTAAATGTCAACCTAGACATGGTTTTTTCATCTTTCAATATATATATATCTTGTGATACATCATTTTAAAGATAATTTTTCAAATTTTAGAATTCAACATAAGTTTTCAAAAAATATTGCTCCAAACCCCTGAAAAATGGCTGTAAAGATCACATATGCAGTTACCCAAAACATCGCATATTTTTCTAACTTTTCCCATTCATATACAATTAAGAAAAACTGCAAATAATGATGAATTTTTTTTTAATTATTGAAGAATGATTCTTTTGCTTTACAGAAATGTATTGTATATATTTTTTTCTTTTGTCATAAAATGAAGATTGCAAAGTTAATGGGTATTCAGTCTGATTTACTTGTTATGTTAGTCACAAAAACATGAATTAATTCAGTTATTCCCTTCTAGAAAGAAAATTTTTTATATTTTTTCCCCTGATCTCTTCTATGGGATGGGTACAGTTAGATTGATAAGATTGTTCATAAAGAATTTCCTTTTTTTTGGCCATAGGACTTGTGACTAACATAACATCACTGTGCGTGACTAAAATAATACGACTCTTTAAGAAATACTTAAATCTTAAGTAAACAATTTATTTTAGAATCAAATTAATTTAT
This sequence comes from Uloborus plumipes, assembly GCA_038373865.1. Taxonomy (NCBI): domain Eukaryota; kingdom Metazoa; phylum Arthropoda; class Arachnida; order Araneae; family Uloboridae; genus Uloborus; species Uloborus plumipes. Next base: position 17,564 of record JAXGGA010013835.1, read on the forward strand.
CGAACATCTTATTTTAAAGAAATTAGTGTGACCATTAGGGTGATTCAGAAATGTATGGAAAAAAATAAACTTTGTATTTTTGTGCGTCTTACCCTCTTATTTTGTGCCACTATATACACTGATTATTTGTGCAAAATTTTGGCAAAATATATTAATATTTAGAGGTCGCTCAAACGCCTTGAAATTTCGTGATATTTACAAAAACGTGATCGTAAATGATATCTACAGAAAAAAGTAGCCTTTGTATTTTTGTGCGTCTTACCCTCTTATTTTGTGCCACTATATACACTGATTATTTGTGCAAAATTTTGGCAAAAAATATTAATATTTAGAGGTCGCTCAAACGCCTTGAAATTTCGTGATATTGATAAAAACGTGTTCGTAAATGATATCTATAGAAAAAAGTAGCCTTTGTATTTTTATTCGTCTTACCGTCTTATTTAGGCCCTTAATATACACTGAATTATTCGTCCAAAAATTTAGTAAACTATTTTAATATTTAGGAGTACTTCAAATTTTGTGATAGTGGCACAAATGCGAATGTAAATAATAATAATAAGAAAATTACTTTATTGCTTTTTTATATCTCTGAAGAAAAAAAAGCGTGCAATCACAAAATGAACTATATATCTGAAAAACCAATGAAATGCAGAAAAGTATGAAAACTAATCAAATACGGAAAAAATATAAAAAACAAATTTAAATACATTAAATATATAGCAATTCGCTCATTAATTCTTGCAATACTTTTTAAGGTTACTTTTTTGAAAATTTGAAACCTGAGACCAGAGAAATTCAAAAAAAATTTTTTTTGAATCACCCTAGTGACCATATATACATACTACTGTAACTTATTTTAAAAAAAGTTCTTTTAATAGTAAACTTAGAGTCGAAATTTTAGGCTGTAATTTACGACGCAAGTAAATACTCAGCATACGAAGTCAACATCTTCAATGAAAGAATTTTAAATTATATTATAGCTATATGCGGGATCGCTGTGCAATTAGTTTTTCTATGAACATATGGAGCTGCTACTCACTTTAAAAACATATATGACTAACTGCCTCCAGCATCTACAGGTCATGGAGTTTTATGAAATTAGATCATGGAAAGTGCCCACATGTATAGCACAACGTGTGGAGCAGCGTTTTACATGGACAAACTTTGGAAATTATGCAAAGGAATTACTTCAGTAATAAAAAAAAAACAAGAATTGAAGATAAACTGCTTATTTTTGAGTGAAAGTGACAAGGCTGAAAAGAAAGAGCTAGACTTGTTGTTTGAAAATGGGAATCCCCATATAAGTTTTTCGGTAATAATGATATGCTGTAAATATGGAGAAATTTAAAATTTGTTTATAAAAAATACAGGGAATGATATCCCAAGAAAAGAAAAAAAAAATTTTTTAAAGAAATTGTGTAGAAGACGAAGCTGCTGATGATTTTGAAGTAGATTCTCCCGGACTGTTCCGAGATACAAAAACTAAGACAGTGGGTAATTTTATTGTGGTGGTATTTACCTCTTGTAAGGTTAAAAAGAAACATGGTAGGCAGGTTTTAAACATGAATAAAAATGATTATAAAGTTCTCTTCGAGAGAAAAAGCTCTGAGGCAACCTTTGTGTTTCCCACAAATGAGAACAAATTTTTGGATTTAAGGAATTCAAATTTCGAAAGTCTTGTCGCAAACATCTGTAAATTCCCGCAGACATTATTACTTTAAATACAAAATTGAACTGGAAATTTTGTTTACAGGTAAACATGCGTGTTAATCTTCAATAAAATCTTGTTTGCATTCTAATATTTGTATTAATATTACCTGTAATACACTTAAAGTTAAATGTATAATCGTGTGTTATGTTAGTCACGTTATGTTAGTCACAGGCAAGTTTTATTAAAGTACTACTTTTTGCAATATTATTTAAAATATATGTCAAATTTACAATTATTAATGTGAAAACAACATTTCACATAGATACTATCACGGGAAAAATAACAATTTTATGGTTTAGTTTTAGAGAATTGTGTTGATGAATTTAGTACAAAATTTTGAGGGTTGCAAATCTGTTATGTTAGTCACGTTGATCAAAATGTCTCCTAACTCCCAAAAATGAAAGTAATATTATTATTTTTGTATATTAACTTAAACAACTCATCTATGCGGAGAAGAATAACACCTTGTTTTTGGTATTGTAACAAAAATAAGGCTCACACACAAAAAATAAGATTAAAAATTTATTCTAACTGTTATGTTAATCACAATGGAATTACCCCAAACCCAAATCCATGATTAAGATATGTAAGTTTTTTAAATTATGCCACTAATACTCTAAACTCCTCCAGAAATTATTATTTTAAATTAGCTGAAATGTCATTACGATTTTTCACATCTTCCATTCAGAAATGACTGAAACGTTTCACTAAAATTAAAAAAACTTTCCTTATTCTAGACCAGAAGAGTTTTAAATTTCATTTCCCCTTTACACACACTTTGACATTAAAAACAATTTCAATCGATTTGCATTCAAATTTATTCATACGTAAAAGAACTTTATTGGAACGGCCGCTGATGCCAATTTAATTTTACAAATTCTCGTTCATCCTCAAAGCGAAAGAGTAGAAGTTATTTTTTCGTGAAATAAATTGAAAGCCGTTTTATATACATTACGATACATTGATAGATGCTTTCATTGTTAGAATATTTGTCAATAGAACTCCATAACAGAAACCATTTTTTTTGCGTAACCTTAAAAGGTTGAATAGATTGAAGTAAAGTCTTGAATTCGTTTAAAAAGTTATAAAAATACCTTTGCATCAGTTTCTAATCTTTTCATTTCAAATTCAAATGCGACTTACTTATTTTATTTTTTGGGATGTTTACTGCTCTGCCTGCCCACGCCTTGTTTTGAATCAATACTTCCATGCTACAGTTTCTCATCAATTCCCACGCATGATTTTCCAAGAACTTAAATTGGCTGAAAATTGGATTTACAAGTCCGGTCGGGAATTGAAATATTTCTGCGTTTCTGTTCACAGATAGGCTTGGTTTACTTTTGCAGCACGATCGTATTGCGTAACATTTAAAAAAGGACTAGTAAGTGCAAAAGGGAAACTATGTGCTTGTTTAAATTTAATTAGAATTCATTATATAAGTTTAATTTTTGTTTCAAAGTTAATTGCATTTACTGACGTCCCCGCTTAATCGGGTAACGGATAAACAAATACTCCGCTTATACGAATAAAACATCCCAGAACACATGCCATAGGCGCAATGTTAGAGATCCCCGCTTAATCGAATACCCCGCTTAATAGATTAGTATTTCTTGGAACCGACAACATTCGTTCAAACGGAGCCGACAGTATTTAACCCATTTATGCCCAACTTTTTTTAATAATCTTTTGCAATTTTCATCTGCTTAAAACTCTTACTTCTAATGATTCACATACATTTTAGGCTTAAAATAGATCGCCGTTGCCATATTTATTAAGTTATTTAACATGATGTTTATGGGATATTTTGCAGATATGTGAGCAAAATACGACCTTACTTAATTTTACTTTTGCAAAGTAATAGTACAGGAGGCATCTCTAATCAATTAAGAGCAAGTCATTTTAAAATAGTTTAATTTTATGAAAAATAAGTTTGCAAAAAGAAATTACTTTCCGTGGCTAACCATGCTGGATCGTTGCTTGACTGATTCGTCTGAAAATAGCTGTCAATAAATCAACTCTGATGTCCAAATAGTGGCTCTAACTGGTTTTCTCAAGAAGAAGGACTGTTTAACTTGTGAAAAACAGCTTTAGTAAAAGGATATACCCATTACAGGTTTTTGTATGCAGTAACTAACAAGCGTCCCGTTTTTAGGTTACTGGGCATAAATGGGTTAGAATTAAAATACGTTTTTAAGTACCTAAATCTTGAAAATTAATGACGAATTTTTCTCATAAACAGCATTAACTTAGCATTTACTTAACCTCCACTTTAATTGAGAAAATTAACGGGTCTGCTTAGATTTAATCTTTGCCTAATTTTCACATCAATGTCTTCCCTTAACGGTTCCTGAAATTTTACAGTAAAAGTTACTGGCATCCCCATGTTGCCAGTAACTTTTACCGTAAAATATTTTTTTAATTGTATAATTTTGAGGTGCAAAAACATGAGTTAAAAAATCACGAAATGCAAGCGGCGAGAATTGAATCCGGGACCCCATCGTGCACACACCTGATATTCATTATTAAAAAAAATACATCAAGAGAGTGGAAAAAGATGTTAAGTGCAGTGATCAATGAGTCACGTGATGTATCCTTTGCCGCTTCAATCACTTTTTTTCCTCGGTGCAGTTTACTGTAAAAAATTTCTGCACGGTAAGCGCTGCAATTTACAGAATAGTTTACCATAAAAGTTTCCTGAGTTTTTAGCAGTGTAGAATTGCAATTGAAATAAAACGGAACAGCAAAAAAAAAAAAAAAGTATTTTCTTTTTAATTATCCAAAAAAAAGTGTTTGGTCCGAGGCATTGAATTTCAGTTCCCTTTTACCTCAACTTACTCTAATTTTTAATCGGTGGCTTTTAACGTTTCAGTGACTAATGCTCAATAAGTCGCTAACATATGCGAGAAAATTATGATTGCATTGTGATGCGTATTTCAACATTGTCACATTTGAAGAAATTAATATTTGAAATGCAGCATATAGCAGCATTTTCAAGATTTAATGTATGCTTTTCTTCAGAGAATCACGAGACAGTACTTAATAAGATGAAAGGGACGATGTAATAATCTCCTCCTCCAACCAACAGTATAACTCGCATTAAATCGGCGATGTACCTCGAGGTTGCAAATACTGATTTAGTCGGAGCAGAGACTAAATGAAACATAGAAATTCAATATTAAACACTCAGAGTACAGACATAGCACAAATCATTGCATTGAGGCACACATCGTGAATAATGTGATTTAAAGAGTAATAGTTTGTTCCGTTTCAACAATGAATATTTTTGAATGTAAATGAGTTTAAGAGCAAGAATGTTATACATTTTGGACAAATGGTTTTAGAATGAAAAGAATGTTTAGGACATACTGCTTGTCAAAAATATTATTATTATTGGTATCAATGTCGTTTAATCTATTTATTGCTGTTTGGTAATTATTATTGTAACTCAATGCTTATAGGTTCTTTCATTCCACTTTTTAGGAACTTCAATATAAATCTATTTATTCACTGATCTAAATAAAATTGAACTCTTCTTCTTTAAAAAAGGTCCTCTAATTACATAATTCCGAAAAATAAAATATTCTTCGCCAAGAACGGGCTAGAAAAATGAACTTTAATTCTCATCAAAGTATTCCAACTTTTCTATCTCATTTTTTTTTGTCGTTGCAATTACGAAAAACAGTAGATAAGAGCACACGATAAATAAATTAAATAATACAAAGAAATATAAACATTGCAGACGATAATAAAATGAAATTTTTAAATTTAAAATACAGCAGATGATATATTTAAACATAGCTGAATTAACAATTAGCAACTCCACAGCCCCTAAAAATAATCAAGAACGCACCCTTGAACTCCGGCAAAGCTAATTCTATTCTCTTCTATTCTAGAAGTCAATAAACTTCGACACACATGAGGACTGCGTACTATGCGCCTTGCCTCCACAGATAGTACAATACAGATTTTATTGAAGGAAAGAATTTACAGCACAGGGAAGGAAGTTACACCCAGGGCAAAGGCGGGAATCGAACCCGCGCCTCTTGAGATTACAAACTGACGGGCAGACCCACTGCGCCGTTGAGGCCCCGGCAAAGCTAATGGCAATGCATTTTGGTGTCCCAGTTAACCATTTCAGAAATCTGGCAAGCCTACCTTTACCTCATCGTACTATTTTTAATTGGTGGCTTACAACCGTTTCAGTGACTGTATAATACTCAACAAGTTGCTAACATGAAAGCGAAAATTATCATTGTATTGTATTTTAATACTAGCAAAAATACCCGGCGTTGCCTGGGTCAGCAATATTGAGAAACAATTTATATACTCACCTTTGTTTTTTTTCCCCCCTGAACTGAAAGAACTCAAAACACACGGCTTTGACAATTTTTAAAATGTCGCCAAATTTTTGCGTAACTGTTTTGGGATACCTAGGATAATTTTGCTCTACTCCTTACTTTATGAAAATACATTAAGTATTATTATGTCACTAATTTTTGTCACAGAGAATGGAAATCAAATGTTGAGATACTATTGCTGACCATAAAATGACGTTAAAAGTTTTTATCCTAAATGATTTCAAAATTAATAGGGAACATTTAGCAATTATTTATGCAAAAATGCAAATTTATGGTAATTTTAGTCTTGTTTAAGGGTTTTATTAATTTAGTATGTGGATTACTTTACTTTTTGACATAATTTTAAAAAGGTTTTTAATGGATACATACGGAATCGGAAAACAAAAGAAAAAAAATCGATAAATATCAGACAATAATTGTTTTATTTTGGTTATGTCGTGTAAAAAGTAAAGTATTATTACGTAGTCTTTGGCACAAAAACTGGCGTCAGTTGAAAAAATCGAGGAGAATCTCAGTTATTGAAATCTTGCAGCAAATTTGGCAAAATTCCAGTTCAGTCGGATACTAAGAAACTGCCCTATTGTAAGTACCCAGAGAAAGTGACCAATCAACGCAAAAATATTTAAGAAATACCGTTAAGTTGTATTTAAAGCTCCATCAAATTGGGAAATAATGAACCTAATCCAGTTGCCAATCTCTTCAAGCGATTACGTTACCGAAACTCTAAAAGACATATTTACAAAACTCGAGAAAATAATTGATGCAATGAACAATCTACTAATAATGGAGTACAATTTATTCTACAAAATAATATTTGTACGTTTCAAAGCACAATAAAAACACATTGTCTTAATGATAAATATTCTACTTACAACTAAGACTACAAAATGTTTTAAAATACAAATCATAGTTAAAGCTCGTTTGCCTGCTGGCTCGCATTCGTTTCCAATGTCTGTGTAAAAGGCTTTATATTAACCAGTACCTGGGGACCGAGCCCACTCGGTTAAAAAAAAAGCGGTTTGTAAACTCGTGTTTTTTTCTAAAATGCGAAGTACTTATTTAGATAAACTTGAAAAGCATTTTTAAGCCTTTGGTTGCAATTACGCATTTAAAACAGCCGTAATTTGTTTTAAAAAACACAACCTTATTGAACATTTTGAAGCAAAAATGGGACACCGGTGTCCCACTGAACGAAACACCGATTTCCCATGAATATTTTACCTTTTACGCAAAAAGGGACACCACTGTTCTGTGCTGTATTACATAACCAGAAAATTATTAAAATGCTAAATATAATATTTTACTCTTATTTTACCGTAAATTAATGCAGAGTAATGAACAAAGTATGAAAAATACGTTGATAAAAATTCTGCGTCAAAGGGTTAATCCATGCCCACCATAAAATCACACCCAATTTCATTTCATTTGGCGCCGAAGGCGCGGGAGGGGTTGATGAGAATATATGCAGAGTCCCTGTTCTCCAGTACGCATTTAGTCCAGTTGGTTTTGACTTTCACTTCACTTGACACTCCAAGGTTCCCCCCGTACATACCACAACTCGTGGTTTAACCGGGATGCGGTCTTGAAGAGCGCTCTGTTCATTTTTGAACAGACCCAAGGGCCGAGGAGACCCTTGGCCCAGCATCCCCCTGAGATATCGTTTCACTTAAAGGATTTTATGACCACGAACATTTTTAACGTCCCCCAGCCACAATTTATGAAGACTGTGGATCTTTGATCAGCTGGGCTTCCTCTATATGATCGGCCCGGGACCCTCCGGTTACGAGTCCGACGACTTACCGATCGGACTACAAAATCCAAAACTTTATCTAAATACAAAATTTTATCAAAATTGTTTGAGCCGTTTTCGAGATCCGAAATATATATATACAAGAATTGCTCGTCTAAAGATATTAGATGTAACTTATACTTATATTAGATGTAAATATTTTAAGAATGGGTTTCATATTTATTGATTTTTTACCTGAAATATCTTACTAAACACTCTTGAGGAGGAAAAACAGTATTTTAAAACTAACTATAACACTTTTATACTCAATTTTGAAATCGCACTTGAAAAGTAAAGTAATCTGATTTTTATATACTGTAAGTTAACATAAAATTCAATAGATGTCGGTGGACTATTACCACTGCTTCTATCCCAACAGCTTGTTATCTAGTGAAGCCTTGCTTTAACGTTTCAAAGACAATAACAATTTACCGTTGCCAAATACCATAATTTGAACTTGCGCTGATGTGATTAAATGTGAAATCCAATTGTTATAACAAAACGTGGTCGCCACGGAAACAGTATAACAATGAAAGTAATTATAAAGAAAATGGCGCAATAAAAGCTTCTCAAACTTTCAATGAAGGCACAAAAAAAACGGGGTTTTTTGCGAAAACTTGCGTTTTTACAGAAAAAACGCCGACGTAGATGAACTCAGAAACCAAAACTCTATCTAAATACAAATTTTTATCGAAATCGTTAGAGCCGTTTTCGAGATCCGAAAAATAAATAAATAAATATATATATATATATACAAGAATTGCTCGTTTAAAGATATTAGATGAAGCTGGAAAAAAATTACTTTTTGATTTGACTTTAGAAAAGCCTTAAACATTTAATGCGAAAAGCGGAAATGATACACGCAATTCTACCTATCGACAGGGAGTTGAGATGATACACTAAATACTGAATTAGTTTGCTAGAAGCCTTCGCGGATTTATGCGAAAAATGCACCTTAAATTGGAATGAAAAAGCGCTACCAATCGAACTTTTTCGAATATCGTTATAAATTATAGCCTATATGTTATTCTGATCCATAAGCTACATAATGGTAAAAGTTTCATTAAAATCCGTTCAGTAGTTTTTGCATGAAAGAGGAACAAACATCCATCCATCCATCCATCCATCCATCCAAACATCCAAACTTTCGCATTTATAATAGTATTAAGATTGTCGCATTTAAAGGAATTAATATTTGAAATGCAGCATATAGCAGCATTTTCAGGATTTAATGTATGCTCTTTTCCGAGAATCACAAGACAGTACTTAATCAGATGAAGTGAGCGATGTAATAATCTCCCCCTCCGACCAACAGTATAAATCCCATTAAATCGGCGATGTACCTTGAGGTTGCAAATACCGATTTAGTCGGAGCAGAGACTAAATGAAACATAGAAATTCAATATTAAACAAGCAGAATGCAGACATAACGCAAATCATTGCAAGATACAGGTCGTGAATAATGTAATTCAAAGAGAAATAGTTTGTTTCGTTATGAACAATGAATATGTTTGAATGTAAATGAGTTTAAGCGTAGGAATGTTATACATTTTGGACAAATGGTTTTGGAATGAATAGAAAGATTAGGACACACTGATTAACAAAAGTATTATTATTATTGGTATCAATTGCTGTTTATCCTATTTATTCACTGTAAAAACTGAATTTTGTTCTTACAGTATATTACAGCTAATTTTGCAGTAATAAACTAAAAATTGCTAAATTAACAGTGTTGCTGATAGCTACAGTAAAGTTATGCTAATTTGATTTCTAAACTTTTACTTTAATTTCCTAGAGGGCGCAGCAGCCCAACATGTATATAAGAGATGCGCATTAAAGTTTTGTTGTTATGAGCAAACACTATGTGTGGTGTTAAATCCTTTAGTTCAGTAAGAACAAACGGATGTAATGTACGAAGCACCTAAGTGCCTGGGGCAGAATGCAAGAAGACAAGCATCTCTGATTCGAAGAGCGTACAAACAGTAATATACTGTAAAATTTCTAATTTTACGGCACTAAATTGTAACATTGCTAATTTTAGTTTATTACCGTGCATCTTACATTTTTTAACTGCAACTGCTGCCAATTATAATGTTTTTACAGTATAACACAGCTAAATTTTACGGCAATAAACTGTAAAATTGCTAACTTTACTGTAAGAAGCTAAAATGCTATTTTTGCAGTTCATTTCTATAGATTTTGGTTTTGTTTTTTAACTTCGGCTAACAGTATTATAGTAAAAACAACAGTTCATTTTTAACAGACTTCAACAAAGGAGGAGGTTATCAATTCAAAGCGTATGTTTTTTTTTTGTTTGTTCGCACATAACAGCTGATCTACTGAACCGATTTGGACGATTTTTTTTTTAAATCGATAGGAAATGGTGTAACTTAGGTACCATGTACTCATATGATGATATTTGTTCTCTAGAAAAAAAGTTATTATGGAAAACAGTAAATTTCATGTCATTTCCCCATTAAATGATTAAATTTTCAATCCATTGTTGCAAAAACTTTTTGCCTCGCAACAGCAATATTAATAGAAATCATGATGAAAAATTTGAACCAAGGCTTAACTGAATCTAACATGAAATTCATTAGCGGTAACGTACGTAGTGTTAAAATCTTATGAACAACAAGAAACTAGAATTGCTTTGGAATATAAATTAGTCGACAAACCGTTGATATTTAAATGGCTTTGATTAAGCTGGTACACAAATAAATACCAGAGAATAACAAAGATTATTTTTTAGTGTCAATCGTTTATAATTTTAGACGCGTTGATAGTTTCTTCCTTTTTTTTCAGTTTATTTTATGGAGCATTTACTTAAGAAAATTAGGTGAAGTTCCGTAATGGAAACATTACCTTATTTCATAAGTACACTTACACTAAAAAGAATAAAATAAAATAATTTTAGAAAAAAAATAGAACCGACTTCAGTTGGAAATTGCTCTAAACAGTAAAAAATAATTTTTTTCTTTGAACACCATCGAAATTACTTTTAAACATAAGTTTTGAAGTCGGCGCAAAAACGATAGGTCAAATAATATTTAACCATATTTTGCCAACATTTTTCGAAGAAACCATTGAAAATTAAAAGCAGAATATTTGTACCATTAAACGAATGTGTGGTAATGAATGAAATGTATGCGAATGCTTTTAAAGAACCTGAATCCATAGTTGAATTATAGTTGCGTATGATTCTGTACATTGTTTTTGCTCCAACTTTAAAACTTATGTTTAAAAGTAGTTTCGATGGTGTTCAAAGAAAAAAATTATTTTTTACTGTTTAGAGCAATTTCCAACTGAAGTCGGTTCTATTTTTTTCTAAAATTATTTTATTTGCAGTGTTGCTGTTCTTTGGTAATTATTTTTGTAGTTTAATGCTTCTTTTATTCCACTTTTTAGGAATTTCAATTTAAATCTTGAATGAATACTCAAGTCAATAGAATCGAACTCTTCTAATGAAAAAAAAACCTCTACTTACATAATTCCGAAAAGTAAAACGTTATTCTCCGGCAGCAACGAGCAAGAATAACCAAAATATAGTTTTAAAATAATCATAAATATAGTTCAAACAAATCTGGTATGGACCCCACACTACTTCCTTTTACGTGTAAATTCCTTGGTAGATGCCTTAAGTGCTGAAATAGTGCTTGGAGAGAGCAAGATAACGATTCAAACATTTACATCCCTAGTGTGCCACGAAATAATGCAAAAAAAAAAAAAAAAGTTTTACAATTACTAATTTTCTAAATATCGCCGATTTTAACATCATTCAGTGGATTTTTCGCAAAGTATCGCCAATAACGCCAAATTGAACTCAAATTCAAAAAATATTTTCTTTTTGCCTAACTTGCCGCCAACTTGGCGATAGGTCAACAAGTTGGTGTCAAACACTTGGCGACCAAAAGCTTGGCCATATATCGCCAAGTCAATTCATATCACTTAAGTCTGCATTGAAATTAACACTGATTTACCCACAAAAAGATGTAAAACACCCCTTTAGGAACATTCGAATGCAACCACAAGGTTAGGTGCACAACTAGACCTCCCTCAGAGCATACATACCAAACTAGAAGCTTCCACGGTATATAAGTTTTGAGTTATGCGACATACATACGCACATACATACACACATACGCACATTGTAATTAGGGTAATAATACGCACATTGTAATACGCACATTGTCCACGAAAAGTAGACATTTTGTCCCGTACGTAACGGTTAATATATTTATTTTATTGTAATAGGTAATGACGAATTTTTTTCTTAAGGAATCACATGTACTTGCGTGATTTTTTAAGCAACAAAATTTCGTCTATTACCCTTTGAAATTATTGTTCCTAATAAAATGTATGGAGCGTGACGTGAGGGACACAATTAAGTTTTCCGTGGAATGGGCCCTTGTACCTGGTAAATTACGTCACATATATTTCCTTAGGAAATGCTTCATCTTGCATTTAAAGAAAATTAAAATCCAAATCAATAAATCTAATTATTCCATTTAAAACATAACCGAATTCTTTATTGTGAAAGATGAAACCTAGCAATGGAGACTAAGGAAGATAAATGCCCTTAAGTGAAATTTAGTTGTTCCCTTCGCCGGGAAATATCATCAGTCACTTGATTTACTTTTCCAGTTTTTTGATTTATTCAAGAGTAAGAAACCATTAATTTTCCCGGGGCACAATACGCTGAGGCGAATGTTGAAATGAAATGAAGTGGAAAATTGATTTGAATTCTCCCGAAAGAAAATTTCGTGTTTCGTTAAAAGCAATTGTGATCGTTAATCATTTAGTCCGTGCATTTGGCAGCAGTCTGCTACGTTTTGGGTTGTGTAGTTTTTGGCATGGAGAAGTTGGGAGTGAAATGGAATGGCGGTCGTAGCTTAGGTTGTCTTATCCTATACTATAATACGAGGAATGTTTGTAATGTCGAAAATCGTCCCAGAATTAATAAACTCCGGTAAACTTGGGGGTCTGGGGTTTTTGGCCACGAGGAATCGATTGGCGCCGGTTTTGAAGCTCTACGGTCGAAAAGTTCGGAGTTCAGATAGGATTCATTAAAAGTTTGAGAAGATTTCTTACTACGCCATTTTTTTTATGAATTACTCTTATTGTTATACTGTTTCATAGCAACCACGTTCTAACAATGGATTTCATATTTAATCACATCAGCGTAAATTTATGTTTTTATGGTATTTGGCAAATAATTTTTGGCAACATGTTAGAATTGTTATTGTTTTTGAAATTTAAAAGAGATCGATCAAAATAAAGTTAGAATTGGGTATGGGCCGCGGAAGAGCCGCTATGTAGACAGGCCGACGCATCAAGCTTAAGTTTCACCACTTTGGATCCAACTTATTAACTTTCACTTTCATTTTTCATTGTTGAGGAATTAGGGTTACCAGAGCAAAGTTTTGCGACATTGCCAAGCTTTGTTAATTTACGTAAAAAGTTACGTAAAAGTCGAAAATCGCCCCAGAATTAATTAACTCCGGTAAACTTGGGGATTTGGGGTTTTTGGCCACGAGGAATCACGAGGTTTGGTTTTTCTAAATAAATTTGTCAAAAATATTGAACTTCAACACACTTTAATCTTTACACTGCTCACTTTGTACCATTTCTTTAATTTTTTATTTTTCATTATCAATTACATTTTATTTCCTATGACTTTTCAAACTTTATCTTTGTATAGAATAGTTCCCTTTCCAAACTCTAACTTTGTTTAGAATAGTTTACAATGGTGCACTTTAACCGGTTATCTTTTCACCAATGGTTTCACAAATTTTCTTATGGCATGTATTGTTTTGATAAATCACAATTGAAAATTTTAATCTTCGAGTTAGCTTCGATACCTGTTTTCTTCGAGCGGAGCTCGGTCACCCGCTGGTCATTTTAATACGCTTTTATTAGTTTCACATGTAGGTTTGTTTGTATGTATGTATGTATGTATGTAACTCTGAATGAAAGATAAAATTCACGTTCTTTGCAAATATAAAAGTAGCTCATTTAATACTATTATTAATACTAAAGGCTAAACTACATTACACGTTGATGTATTATAAGTGCATGTAAACTTAGCGGATATTCAATAGTTTTGGAAATCAGAGTATCGTGAAATATAGCTTAACCTTTGGTTGATTTTCTAAAAGCTTATTTTTAGTTTTTTTGTACTATATTTAAGATTATTAGTTCCACATGTAGGTTTGTTTGTTTTTATGTATGTAACTCTGAATAAAAGATAAAATTTACGTTCTTTACAAGTATAAAAGTAAAATATTTAATATTATTAATACTAAAGGCTTTGATGTTTTTCCCAATTTTAGTTTGATTAAGTCTAAAACCGTATTTTTTTTTTTTTTTAATTAGATTATTTTATGTTCGTACTCTGTCTGAGCTTTGTTTGAGATTTTGAAAAGGAGTTAGTTGAAAAGAGTATAATCCAAAGAAAAACTTCATTGATATGAAAGTGATGATTGATATGAAGTCTCAAAATGGCCATTTTCTTTCAATTTTCAATACATAGCAATAGAGATAAGCCTTTAAGCATACTAATTGATAAAATGTAATTCATTTAAATTTTTGTATTTTCCAACAGATAACGATTAACAGTGAATTATTAATTTAAGGCTCACCTATTTCATTTTAGCATGAAATAAGTTAAAACTATTATAACTCATGTTCTAATTACCTTAGAACATTGGCAAAAATATTGTATGATGCAGAAAAATTAGAGGTTTCAACAGATATTTAATTCTAATTTTTGCGAGCATTTTTAATAAGCACCCGGGCAACGCCGGTCAATACACTAGTATGCTTATAAAAATAGTGTGACATATGACAAAGAGAGTAGAAAGATAAAAGGATATTGTGACTTGGTGACACAGGGAAGAGCAGGCCGAATTTGTTAAAAAAAAAGTGTAACATCATTTATGGACAGGTTAACAGAAATAGTATGTTGCACGTTAATGGAGCTTTTAAAGTTGATTTTGCGAGTTCTTTTAACAGAAATTCCCATATTATTTTGTAACTTTTTTTTAGTTGGCGCACATTATTTTACTTTCAACTAATAATCATATTATTTGTGAAATTAGAAACAAAAAGGGACGATTTCGGTGATTGGAAGTCTAGCTATCTCTCTTTTGGCGTCAAATCTTTGTCGCCAATGCATGCGCGAGGGAAATCTTTTCTTCGCAACCGTAAACTAAAGGTCACCAAAATGAAATAATTATCACCATAAATTTAACAACCGCGCCAGATTCATGATTATCGAACTATTCCCTTGTTCCGAGGAATGTTAATCATACGTGGAAAATTAGGTACTTATCCGTTAGAAGGGCGAAAGAAAAAATTGCTAAATAATATATCGCTAAGTAATGTAGAATTCCACCAAATTTCTTACAACCATATTTGTTTACCATTGAGCGTACTTTCGTTCCTTTGACAGAGTCGTGATTCTCTTCGTGGCGACATTGGCGATTTTTGATTTTTTTCGCTTGCGCCCGGCTAACGGATAAGTACCGAAAATTAGACACGCAAAATAAAATAGAAATTTCGAGAAGTAAATTAATAAATTTGTGTGGAAAAACCTATCGAAAAAATGGAATATACAAGGTTAACTGCTTTTTACCTTTACATTGTTAAATGTACTTTTAAAAAATTTTTCATAAATAATCCGAGAAAAGGAAATCATAGAAAAGAAAATTTATAGGCTCAAAACCCAAAATAGGTTTTACGAAATTATAAAAGTAAGTAATCATTTGAATAAATGATTAAAATAAGGCTGAAAATTTATTGAAATAACTAACTGAACAATATGCAAGTAAGAAATCTACAACTGACTTCACTTCAATTACAAAAAATACTTCTTTGGAGTATGTAACATATTTCAAATGCCTTAGTAACTTTTTCATAATCTATTCTGTCGTCATCAGAAAAATCAAAGGTATTTAAAAAATCTACGCCTTCACCAACATCATCTAGCAGCATGACTACTTTTACTTCAGAAGTCTTTTCTTCCTGTTGAGTTAAAACAAAAGTTCAAATAAATCAAGTTCTTCAGCAGGACTGCATCTATGCGATGCTCGATGATAGAACAATAAAGATGGCCATTTTTTACAAATAAAACACTTTTATTTTAGCAAATACTACACAAAACTACAGAGCCAAAAATAAAATCTTAAGAACAACTTTCAGAACTTTTGTCAAACTAATTTTTCACTGAGCGCGCAGGCGATTTTTTATTTTCTTGCACGCTCATTGAGTTTAATTAAATAATCACTTCACTTCAGTTCCCAACATAACTCCCCCCTTTGAGACTCTGGGAAGGGTCTCAAACATGTAACACTGATTATTTAACAGGTCAAGTCGTTTTGGTGCCTTTACGCACCTTCCAGATCTAGTATATTTTTTCACAACTATATCAGGGAAGCATTCTTCAACAGCAGAGTTCTTCTGAACATCTTCCTCAGGATTTGACTCCTTCTCACACATGTCT